>VDFB02270651.1:55315726-55457611 GCA_007258455.2 Sequoia sempervirens | reverse complement strand
AAATTCTCCAAAATCCCCCCTTTCCAAATGAGCAAGCATCATTATATAGAAATTGTGTGAGAAGAAACCACTATTGGTTTCCCAAAACAACCTCCATAAACTACCAAGAAATCCAATGCCCAACTTGAGGAGAGATAAGAAAATAAAATATAAAATATAAAATAATTCATTGCCTTCACCACCTTCACATGGGTGCCTAACTTTTGACCAATGATTTTTGCCAACTATGACACCTTCTTTGATTCCCATAAACTCCCACAACTCCAAATACAAAGATGCAATAACATGCAAAGCTTTTGGCACAAACATGCAAATGCATGCAAAGCATGTAATTGAACATGCAAGAACATGCACCCCAAATGGTCCCCACCAAGAATTTGGATGCCCAAGAGGGGTATTTTCCCAGTTTTACCTTAGAAAATATTCATAAATTCATAACTCCCACCAAAATTACAATTATAATTTCACAATAAGGGAAATTACAAAGTTGCAAATCAAAATATTTGTTCTCCTAACTCGTAAGCCTTATTGAAAATAAACAAAATTGAAATAACAATATTTTTGGCGATCAAGATTGCTAGTACCCTAGATGCTCCTGCATCATTAATTATTAATTATTTATATCAAGAGGTGTAATTTATAATGGTAGTAGAGGGAAGAAGCATCTAATGTCATGATAAAATGAAAGAAAAACTATCTAGATGGGACATTTTTTTATATGTAAAATATTGAAATCTTGAAATATGTATTAATATGAAACTATTAAATCTAAAACATAAGTATATGATATTTACTACACCTTTCAAAATAAGTAAAATAAAATACCAAAATAATAAATGATATTTTTTAAAAGTAAAATAAAAATTTCTGTATAAAAGTAAAACAAATGCATTAAAAAAAAATTTAAATAAAATACAGTAAATAATGTAAAGTAAAAAAAATTCTTAAATAAAAAATAAAATTTATGTGTCCATGTATGTTTTTCCATCAAAACCAAAATTAAAACATATTGTAAAATTTAATTAGAAACTTAAATCTATTTCTCTCATTATATATATGAGAAGAATAAAAAATTCAAACAATTCAACTAAAATATTCAAACCAATCAATACGTTTTAAATATTTGTAATTGAATTTACACATTTGAACATCTAATGAATTATTTGACTTGATCCCACATGTGTCTTGGATTGTATCCTGATCTTATTTAAGAAAGATATTGGAAGAGGCTTTGCTTGTTCCCCACTATTCTCCTCATATGATTAATTGTCATAAAAAATTGTTCAATTGCAAACATCATCTTCTAATGAATTCTAAGAATTCTACAATCTTTCCAAATAATACCTTTTAACACCCATTATTCACCTATTACTTAAAAAAGAAAAAACAATTCAAATATATGTCCAAATCACCCATCCACAAATATGGCCAAATGACAAACTCTAAAAACTTATCCACAAGTATAAATGTTAAGTTTCCAATCCATAGGTGTACCCATTTTGAGATATACAATCTCCAAATACGAACTATAGAAAATGTACTCATAATAAGGAACCAAAATATTAAACAATATTAATTGAAAAACTCTCTCAATTTAGGGCATTATTCATGTGCCTATGAATCCATCTTATTATTATTATGACAATATACATTTCAAATTTGTATATTAAACATTTATGTTTATAATTAATAAGTATATTTTTCAATCAAATTTTGAATTAAGCATTTTTTAAAATTAAATATTAAAATGAGTATTTAAAACTTATTAAGTTATATTTTTATTTATTATTAGATTAAGTCATATTGACAATTATTTTCTAAAGATTTAATCAATTAAAATTTTAAAAAATTAAAATATTTTTAATAAATATTTAATGTTTTAAAATATCATTTTGTATATAATGATATAACTATTTAAATTATTGATATGTTTATGTTTTAATAGATTTAGTCAAGACATCAAAGAAATTACAATTATATATTTTAGTATTATATTGTGTACATAAGATAAAAGGACGATTATTGAAAAAATATTATAAAACATCAAATGATCTAATTTGCGAGTTTAAACTAATTTTTATTATGATATTACACTAGTAGAAATTAATCAACATATATGATATTTGTATTCTAAAAGTGTAAAGAATGTAAGTTAATTTATTCTTCAATAAAAATATGCATATTTAAGATTGCACAAAGATGTTAATTGTGTTTGTCGATGAGAGCGAACAACCTTGATTTGGGTGTCATAGATCAAACATTTCCTAAAAGTTATAAAATTAAATATCATAAATAGTTGGAGAAAACTAATAGTTTTGTCATGTGATATGATAATGGTGGTGATTTTACTTATAGAATCTCTATTTTATACAATGACTAATTCAAGTTAGGTTTGAAAGGACATAATCATTTTTTTGCTTCTAGTATTTACACTAACGTATGTAGAAAAAACTTCATCAATGTCATTGACACTATCAAGTCAAATTTATCTCTTCTAATAATCACTAGATTTGATGGATTGATAGTTTACACATTTTCACCATCTTCTATAGTAGTTACTATCTTGTATAATTTAAATAACAAATGCATGCACTTCTTCAAATCATATATTTATAATATCTCCTCAATCAAAATAGAAAAATATTTTTAATAATTTGTATGTAACAATGTTTATAAAATATTTTTAATAATTTGTATGTAACCATGTTTATTTGCAAAAACAACTTGAACATGTCTTACTATTTTAAATCTTAGTTTTAGAGTAACTTATAAGTTCCAATAGATATAGTTTCTAAGGTTTTAAACCATTAATTAATTTATATAACCACTTATTAATAGGCCTTATTCAAAAGCAAAAAAATGTCAATTTTGTAGCATCATTACATAGTGTCAAGCTCCTCCAATGCTATCAAGACAATTTAATTTTTTTTACTTGTGTGTCTTCTTTTTTTTTTCCTTTACTTAATAATTTACTTGTGTGTTTTCCTGTTTTTTGTCCACTTATTTATTTATATTATTTCCTCCTTTTTCCTCCACTTAACAATTTACTAATGCGTTTTCCTCTTTTTTCTTCCACTTAAACAATTTACTTATGTGTCTTCCTCTTTTTTCCTCCACTTAAACAATTTACTTATCCACTTTTCTCTTTTTTTCTTCCACTTAAACACTTTACTTATATACTCTCATTCTTTTTTCCTCCACTTACTATAATTATCTAGGCTCAATTTCATGGTGATGTGACATGTAATTTTTTTATACCTTTGTGACCAACTCAAAAAAGGCTTACTAGATCTTAAATAAAAGAAGGTGAAGATTGAAACATGAGCATTGTTCCTTTACAAAATTAAGAGTAAAGTTTGTAAAATCTTAAATCTAAAATGTTACGTGGTTATTATTTTTTCATAAATTGTTTGATTTAAAAAAAAAGGGTAATGGGATATCAAATCTTAGTCCGACATTTCAAAAAAATCAGATTAGATTTCTCTCAAACAAATTTGACATAATAGACATAATTATTGTTTTATTCATTATATAAAACCGTGCTCAATTGATAGGTATCTAACAATAATACATGATATGACACATATTCAACAATTATTAGACAAGATAGATATCGACAATTTAATCTTAGTACATTTTAAAATTCAAGATTAAAAGCTCAATTGATAATTTCATAAATTTTAACATTACAAAAAAAATCTAATAAAAAATAAAATTATAAATTACAATTAATTAAAAGTACAAAATATCAATTGCAGTAATATTAATATAGACTTTACTCCAATTAAAGAAAACCCATGTACAAAAATTCCTACATCACCCTTCTTAATAAATATTTTAATGTTTTGTATTTCTTTTTCTTGTAAAATCTTCACTAGTATTTAAGTCCCGTTGATCACGAGATTCCAGTCCGTGCATAAAATTGTCTTCATAATAGTAAGTGCGGGACATATAAAGAATTGTCTATTTCTACGGATGAGAATCATATCTCACAATAATTATGTTTCTATAATCAAATGAACCAAGCAAAATTTATGTGTAGTTGTCAAACAAATGTAAGTCAATAAATTATGGGACTCCCTTCCCAATGTCTTATATGCATTATTTTCGCCCCACTCTTGTCTTTTGGTTTATATGTTACAATTAAAGGTATCTTTTTCATCAAAGTTAACAAAAAAATTATTTGATTTTCTTTGTAAAGTTGTTTTATAGTTGAATTGAACGCAAAAGAATATGAATTTAATTTAGGAGATCAAGTTCGAATTTATTGGGAAATCTAGTTTGTCAAAATCATTTCAGGATTGAACCTAATTCAATCGTACATATAAGAGATTTGGACCTTTGTGGATGTTGCAATCCAAAATCATATCATTATCCTCACCAATTAAACTACAATCCTTCAAGAAAATTCTATCTTATTAAACAATAAATTATATTTTAAAAAACAATTACATTAGAAAAATCTCTACATCAAAATAATGTTTCTAATAATAACCTTAAAAGATTTGATGTTGGATTCAATTTGACAAATTAATTATTGTGTCTTCTAAAGTTTTTAAGTATTATTTATTTTTATCATTTAAACTTGTGTTACTACTCAATTATTGAGTTGTTTGCACATTATATAGACACTTTATCATAGAGTGAGATTTGAGTCAATGTCACTTGCACTAAAATGCATTTCATTTACCATTATAGAACTTTTTGAACAATTAAACTATTCTTCTTTGTGTAAAATATACATAAATACATATATCCTAGTGCCTTTGAATATGAAATCACAAAAAAAAAAATCTAATATGGAATACTACCCATCTCATAATTATAATTATGTAAATTCAAATAATAATATTTATGAGATTAGTATTTAATAAGATGCAGAGATGGAAAGTATATTATTGAATTTTTTCATTTAGTATTCATTTTTAGTGTCTATTTAATAAGTATAACCATATTTAGTTTGTGATTATTTATCATACCAACCATCTTAAAATCCACACACCATGTTGCACTAATCCCTTAGAAACCTAAACACCTTGCCCATTTTTACTTCTCGTTGTTTCACCACCTTGGATGCTATCATACTACAATCTTTCCCTCTGAATGGGTCCACACACATTTCCTATTTCAACTCTTGATTTTGTACTTCACTCTACATGGCAATCTTATCTCATCCCCAAATAGCCATAAATGGTTAGGTTATGCTTATTAATTAAGGAATTAAGGGAATGGAGTTAGAAGAGAAAGAAAGCACACACAAGCACCTAGATGTAATAAAAGACATCTTATAGAAAAAAAACAATACCACACACACTCATAACACATTAGAAACCGAAAGATCGAGGAACAATCCATTGTCACACCTATATTAGTACTACACTTAATCACCTCCTCATTCTAAATCCCTTTCAAGATCCAACCTCCACCTTTTTTATTTTTTTTGTGACTTGACCAAGCTATAAAGGGAAAGTTAGACACTCCCACACCATAGCAAAAGTCCCTAAAGGTGCCCCTAATACTACCTAATCTAGATAGTTAAGTTGTGTTAGAGGTAACTTGTTACAAATTTAGAAAGGACATCAATGTAATTGTATAAGATATTTCCATCTAGCTCAAAGATGAGATTGTAGATGTTCATGCAAGACTATGCAAAAGAGAATAGACTAAACATAATGATGTTTAGTTGATATAGAGCTCAACAACATACAAGTGGACATTTTCATGCGACATCTAGACCTAGATAAATCTAGAATAAAGAGAAAAAAATATCAATTGTTGAATTGAGTAAGCCATTCTATTCCATTCCCTCTCACATTTACTTTGTTATATTTAATTCTCTTCTATGTTCTTTACGTTAAAATATGAAACATGCTTAGAATATATTTTATTATCATTTAATTTAGATTCTAAATATAAAAAAACTTAATTAAAAATAAGTAAGTTTCATTCAATTAATTTTTTTTAAGGTCATCAATTTCCATATAAATAGGAAATCTTATCAAATACAATAGGTGATTATATGTGTTTTTATTCTTTAGAGTCTATCTATTCTCCTATTTGTAGATGATATTATTTTGATGTCTTGCTCAATGAGGAGTCTCTAGAGATTACTTGATAGTTTAGCTAAGCATTTTGTGATAACCATCAAAAATTAAAAAATGGCTTTCAACATTTCTAAAAAGGAATCATGTGAGGTGATTCATAGTTATATAAAGATGAGAAGGTTGAAGTTGTTTATTCATATGTTTAATTGTGGTCCTTTTCTTTGGTCCATGTTTTATCTTAACTTTAGTTGCTAAGTCAAGAACAAATAAGAAATGTGTTTCTCTTATCACCCTTGAAAAATAATGCTTTCAAGTTTAGTTTTAGGGAATTTACACAAAGATCCACCTATTTCACTCACTAGAAATGCCTAATATTTGATATGATTATGATAGTTGGGGTTCATACCTTTAGGCTGTAGATCAAAATTAGATAAAATATTGGTTATAATGCTATCTAAACATATCCATTTTAAGAGATTGATATCTCATGCCATCATCTTTGTAGAATTTAAACTCATCTCTTTACTTCAATAATATTCCAAATGGTATAGGTTGAGACAAATGACCATGTTCTAAATTGTCCATCTTAGGTATCCTTGTCTTCCTCTTAAATCCTTTGCGATCCTTGTAAATAATGATCCTGAGTCTTGTTGGTAAATGTTAACATCCTCGTCATTACACCTCACTTACCTTGATATTGCGAGGACACAATGGTAAAGAATTTTAGTGAACTATTTTAATCTCTCAAAGGGGAGATAAAAAAGATTATTCAAATTGATATTTATAAAGTCTAGCTCCAATCCACATAGTTTATAGCTACATAACCATAATATTTAAAATTTTAATTCTACTCAAATCTATATATCTAGCTCAATGATGTCCACCTATATTCTCCCTAATATATACTTAACTCTTGCAACCTTGTCACTTATAGGTTCCTCTTATGTAACTTAGAGTTTTTTCCCACTAGCTCTACGTTGAGATGTACAACTACATTCCTTAGAAGAATTATATTTTCCAAATATTCTCCATAGAGCCAAATATTGAGGAATATTTTTGATTTTGATGCTTTCCTCATTATGTGATTAGAGGTTTTTTTTTGTCTTTATGGAAGATATATTGTTTCTTTCTAGGTTCTAATGGATAATGAGGATCAAATATGTCTTACTCTTCCTGCAATAGATTTTTGAGATTTTTTGATAGCTTTCTATAGGTGTTTCCACCAAAGGGAATCATAGTAGATTTATTACTTCTTGTTTCTAGACCTCTCACTCTATTAGGAAGAGGCCCTTGTCCAACTTTCAAGTCCTTATAGTAGATATATTATGTCACAAACCTAATGACCCATGTGACCTTACATCTATGAAACATTTTTTATGGAATTGAATGCAAAAATTGATATCTAAGACCTTTAGGGGTCATTTATGGAACTTGTTTTTCCTTTCTTACGTTGTTCTCTTTTTTTTTCTTTTCTTTTCTTGGGTTGTGCCTTTGTACTCTCCTTGTCTTCTATACATTCTCATTCATTCCTATTGTAGACATTGAAAAATTGACCACTTGCGTTTGGTCAATTTACCCCTAATTCAACCAATTTCATATCCTCTATATTAATTAAATAATATTCTTTTATTTAATTAATATTCAATTATCCCAACCTTCATCCTAATCCATTTTTTCTATATTTTCCCTATATCCTAGCCTAAAGTAAATAATTACCTTTAATTATTTACCCCCATCCCATTCATCTATTATATAGAATAAATACCCTTATTTATTTAATTTAATCCCCAAATAACCTTTCCTCTAAATAAGAATTAAATCTATTATTTAATTCCTATTTTCCTCTCACCTCATGTCCCATACTCTACCTCTCCCACTTGCCCTCTAATACTAATCCTAACCCACATCTAACCTACCCATTAAGCATTTGCACACACTTAATCCATGATTAAGTGGGTCAATCCTCCCCATCACATCAAGAATATGGCAATTTGTACTCAAGCACATGGCCTGGGTACCATGTCAAGAGTATGATGGTGGGAAGGTGTATGTGAGTGATGACTCTCACGTAAAGATTGTTGGTTGTGGAAGATTCAAGATTCAATTCCATGATGGTAGAGTGAGGGAGGATTGATGATGTTCTACACATCCTTGATTTGGCATGAAACCTACTCTTAGTGAGTAAGCTAGGTGATGTGGGATTGCAGGTTGTTTTTTTGAGTAGTGGATGGAAGATGACTAGAGGTGATATGGTGCTTGCTAAGGGTGTTCAAATTGGCACTCAATATAAGTTGGATGCATGCATGGTTCACTACAATAGTGCTTTTGTGAAGTCCAAGAAAAGGGCCTTGTATTCTTCATCGTCACCATTATATCAAGCAGAAAAGAAGATTGTGGTTTCTACATATAATGGTCATGATTTATAGGTACTTAAGGGTGCCAATGCTTTGGAGATGAAGCTCTTAGCAAGGGAAACAATGTTGTGGAACCAAAGTCTTGGCCATATTGGTGAGAAGGGTCTTAGAGCCCCAAAAAATAAGAGCCTTGTTGAAGGCCTTGATGATTGTAATCTCAAGTTTGACTTTTAAAAATATTGTATATGGAAAATAATGCTGCATTTCTTTTTATTCTAGTTCACATTTTGATGTGGTTGGTCTACTTAATATTCCTTCGTTGTCTAGATTTGTGTATTTTATCTCATTCATAGATGACTATTCTAGAAGGACATTTGAATATTTCCTCAGAAGTAAATTTAAAGTTTTCTGTCAGTTTAAGGAATTTAAATGATTGGTTAAAAACTAAACTATCATTAGTTGAAAACGTGGTCCCAAAAATGAGCAACAACACAAAATATGCAAAAAACCACCTAAACACCTAACACCTCAAGATTGGGCAAATGATTAGCTTAACAAAACAAAATGGAACATTTTACCTTGTTGAGTTGTCCTTTGGTTGGCCCTTGATTGTTGATGTGATATATGGTCCTCTTGATGGAAAAAGATGCAAGTGTGGGATGTAAGATGGATAAGAAATAGATGAGAATGGATGCAAGTGCAAATATTTGGCTAAGTATGGCTCAAATGAAAAATTTGCAAGAGTTTGGTTAGCACAATGATCTCCCCCTTAAAATGAGAGAAAAGAGGGGGTATTTATAGAGAATTTTGAATTCTTTAGAGAAATGGATAGTTGAGATTAAACCAACAAAGCCAAGATGTAGGGCCATGGTGAGTTGAGAACTCACAAGCCCTCACATCTTGACATGTGGCATGTGAAGTGGCTTGAAAAAGATGAAGTGGACATGAAATGGAGGTACTACATAGTACTTTGGAATTTGGATAAGATCTCCGCATAAAAGAGGTCCTTGTCCATATGTGGGTGAGAGGACATGTGAGGAATTAAAAATTCTTCAAATATTCACATGAGAATGAGAGAAAGAATTTAAAATTCTTTGAAATGCATTGGGGGATTAAATGTGAATTAAAAATTCACATGGGGAAAGGGGTGCCTTCTCCAAAAGGAGAAAGCCTTTAATAGGGTTGACTTAGGACACATTCCATAAATGACATGGAGATTAGGTTGACCTAATTAAGTGATTAAGGTTGTGCAAGTACCTGATTAGACAAATTAATGACATATTAGAGGCAAGTGGGAGATTATGGAGGATTTGACCCTAATGATGATTAGGGGTGTGCACATCCTAACTATAAATTAATTATGATTAGAAGAGGATTAGATGATTAAGGGGAATTAGAGAGCAACTTGCAAAAGTTGGAGGATGTGACAATGAGAGAGAAAGTGATGAATTAAAAATTAATTTAAATTCTAAGAGGTTATATGACTAAATTAAATAAAGTGGTATATTTATTTAATTTAGAGAGGAAAGGGGGTAAAAGTATTTATTAAATTAAATACTTTAGGAAGCTTATATAGGACATGAAATATTAATTAAATGAATGATTTAATTAATACCGACAAAGAGGATTAAGTAGATGAGTAAAGGGATGATTAAGGAGACGTCTTTGACCATGTGGAAGTGGTCAAATTTGGATGTCTACACTTTACCCCTCTTTGAAACACTATTAGGATAATAGGGTTTTAAAGAAAATAAAATGCAGATGACTGTAGAAGAAGTGACTAGAAAAGAGATGCCCCAGCATGGGAGAGTTCGTATGAGTTTCCCAAATGGAGGGAAATTAAAGGGGATGCCCCAGTCTCACAAGAGAAGGCTTATAATGGAAGATTGGGAGAGACTGGTAGGGTATGCGAGAAGGAAAAGGGGTCCCAGGAAACTTCTTGAAACTATGGAGTGGTATATGTCATTGGAAAGAGCACGGAAAACTGAGAAGAGTGGCTAGTGAACAGAGTCAAATAGAGGTGCAGTGCGCAAATGGAGGCTCTAGGAAGATAGAGGGTGAATGGATTAGTTGGAGGAAAATTTGGTTCGATATAGGGAAAAAATTCCCTTCATTTAAAAAGGTAAAAATGAGGGAAAAAAGGCTATAAAAGGTAATTTTGAGAATTACCCCTCATTTGGACAGTTGTCAGTTGAGGAAAAAAGGGAGAAGAAGATAGGGAGAGGGTCAGAGTGCACGATGCCGGAGTACGATAGTGACATTATCCACCAGGGGGACAAGAGACAGTGGTTCTTCAGTGAGTGTGTCATGCCACGCTAGGTTAGCCCCAAACCCAACTTTATGATTTTTGTCAGTTTGCTTAAGTTTTAAAAAAATTGAAAATATGGGTTTTATTGGGGGGGAGGGTAGAAAAATGGGTAGGAGGAAAAATTAGGATTTTTGGGTTTTAGTCGAGGAGGAAAATAAAAAAAAGTTAGTTGGGTATGCCTCGAAAGAGGGAAAAGTGGCGGGTAAAAGGGGGGATTGGGAGGTGGGTCCCGTGGAGGAACGAATCCACTTGAGGCCGAGCAGATCTGCCCAAGCACGGGGGCTGGTCCACCCGTGCCCGGGCAGGTCTGCCCATGTACGGGGGCGAGTCCACCTGCATGGTCCGGGGGCTCACCCGGGAGGTCGGGCAGAATTGCTCGAGCTCAGGCGAGTCTGCCCGCACTTGTGTTGGTCCACCTGAGCTCGGGCATAATTGCTCGAGCTCGGATGAGTTTTCCTGCACTCGGGTGGGTCCACCTGGGAGCTCGGGCGGGGCTGTTCGCACCTAGGGGCGAGTCCACCCGAGGTCCCGGGCGGGTCCACCTACGACCAGGGGTTGAGCCGCCTGCAGCTGAGGCGGGTTTTCCCACAGATGGGGAGGACCGTTAAGGGGAAAGAAGGAAAAAAAGAGGAAAAAAAAGTGGAAAAAGAAAGGATAGGCAAGGGGATCCCAGGGCCGAGGAAAAAGGAAGGAAAACGACACAAAAAGAAAGGAAAAATGACATAGTGGTCATGTCATGGATGCAGGATTTTGAGAGTTTGCAGATGCGGGAGAGGCAGTTTGAGGTACTAAGTAGATGTATAGCGGCAATGACGGGCATGGATCATCAGGTGTTAGCGGAGGAAAGACTTTTGCACATGCTATCTTATCTGACGATTAAGGCCCACAGGGCCATGCTGACAGCATTGATAGAGTGTTGGAACTCAACGATGTTGACATTTCATTTGTCGATAAGGGAGATGATGGTGACTCTAGAGGATGTATAGAGGATTTTGAGGCTCCCCATAAGAAGGCTCCCAGTTAGCTAGTGTTAGGTAGAGGGTGAGGCACTGGGCGAGTCCATGCAGGTTGTGTTTGGCGATAACGAGCTACCGATTCAGCGGTAGCAACTGGAAGTGGACAGATGTTTGTCTTGCAGGGTACCGACATTGTCGCTATACCTAGTAGGGTTGATTAGTGGGATATTGTTGCCAGATGGGAGTGGTCAATTCCTGCACCTCAGGTTCATCGAGGTGATCCATCACATCATCAAGGGCCGAGAGGGTCAGTTTGTGTGAGGGACCTATATGTTAGCGCAGCTGTACATGGATATGCACGTGATATGCTATCGAGAGGTGTTGAGTGTGACACATGTGACACTGCTACATGTGTGGGCCTGGGAGCATATCAGGGTGACCAGGCTGGTCGTGTTGAGAGCAAGAGAGCAGCATGATAGAGCAGTAGTGGTTTGGGGATGGGGGATAGAGGCGGGAGCAATATTGTGATATTGGGATGTCATAGATGTGGATGTCTGGAGGAGATGATTTGATGAGGTGCAGGATGAGATGATAGTATGACATCTATATATGCTGCGGTGATTCAAGGACTGGAGGGATGATGAGGAGAGACACAGGAATTACTTCTTCACCCGATGTTATATTATTAGGAGAAGTCTGCGTGTAGTGGAGTTGCATAGGCCAGATTAGGTGATGAGGCAATTTGGAGTGAGATAGGGTATTCCTGCGGGGCGAGTGACATTCCGACGATTGACAAGAGAGCAGCCATGGGGGGATGAGTTGGATCTAGCAGCAGTGTGGGAGGTGTTGGAGACACTGCATTTTGTGCCATACCTAGGAAGGAGGGAGGGGCAGAGAGATGCAAGGATGATAGATCGATATGGTCAGTGGTTTAGGCGACATCTGCCTCCACAGATCACACTAGTGGTGCCGATTGAGGGGCACTAGGTTTCAGGTTAGAGGATGAGAGAGTTGAGGGTAGAGAGAGAGGGACAGGGTCCACGAAGACATCAGAGAGGAGGTTAGGAGAGAGGAGGATGATGGAGAGGAGGACAAGAGGTGGTCGGGGCCACCAAGGAGCTGGTGAGGGTGGGAAAGAGGAGGAGACAATGACGTAGGCCCGAGGAGGAGATGGAGCAGAGGAGGGAGAGGAGGAGGCCAAAGTTACAACGCAATAGGATAGGGGATCAGAGGCCCAAAGAGAGAGGATACAGGAAGCACGTGCATCCCCAGGAGGTCGGTAGCAGGAGAGATAAGAGGCAGATGTGGCCACAGGAGAGCAGTAGTGGTAGAGACAGGAGGAGGCTGAGGCCAGTGGAGAGTAGGAGAGGATGAAGAGGGGAAGGAAGGGAGCCCTTGTGTTGATTGATGTGGATGAGGTGGAAGCGTCGGTAGAATGAGGGGTATGAGCCATAGGAGATGGACATTGATATAGAGGTACATGACTTCCCACCACTATCGACAACACCACCTAGAGGAGAGGATCCAACAGTGTTATTGAGAGGGACCCTGGAGAGACTATGACTTAGTGAGAAGTGATTACAATAGATAGAGGTAGAGCGGATCAGATTAGAGGCAGAGATGAGTGAGCTATAGGCATGATTCACCCAGAGTGAGAGGGACTACTCAGATTTGGCCACGATGGTGACAAAGATGGAGAGGAGATTGTTGAGAGAGAGGGATGAGGCATGAGATGAGGTGGTTGACCTGTAGGAAGAGGTAGAGAGGTTGCGAGCAGAGGTGGCTAGGGAGCATGAGGAGGGGGATGTAGTGAGATGGGAGAGAGACTGTTTGGTGGCTAAGGTGATACGATAGGTTGTTGGAGCAGGGACAGGGTAAGAGCCAACAGAGATTGGGGCAGGGACCAGACGAGATATAGAGGGTTTGCAGAGACAGTTAAAGAAGTTATGGAGAGAGAGGGTAGATCTGCACTGGAAGTGGGATGAGCTTAGGGACAAAGTGTACTATTTAGAGCAGACAGTTGGAGATACGAGATTGATGCAGCGAAGAGAGGAGGAGATGAGGGTGCAGATATGTGTGCTACAGATAGAGAGAGACGTGACACATGCATAGGTATAGTCTCTTCAGAGAGAGAGGGATGCAGCGGTGTCACGGGTATCAACTCTTCGGAGAGAGTGAGATGCAGTTGAGTTGAGACTTTAGGCACTTCAGAGGGACATGGATGCAGTGGTGGCTTGGGCACAGGTTGCGCATAGGGAGAGAGATGCTGCAGAGGTGTGGATGTAGATGTTGTAGAGTGAGCGGGACACAACACAGACTCAGTTGCAGGCAACACAGGTTGAGGAGGGGGAGCTAGGGGTGGAGGTACATGGATTGTAGACAAAATTACAGGCTACAGAGGCTAAGAGGAATAGGGCCACAGAGTAGGTACAACAACTGATATTAGCATAGGAGGCCTGGGGGTAGGAGCAAAGGGCCATCAGTGGGGATCGATATAGGTATAGGCATGAGCAGAATGTTGCTAGGTATCAAGCTACGCAAGAGGATGATTATATGCAGGAGGCAAGTTATTGGAGGTGTGCCTATGAGCAGGTAGTTCCAAATCTAGCGCAACACACAACGTGCTACATTAGACAGGTACCTCAGATGCCAGCACCGTCCCAATCCTTAGGGACACGTACCAAGGGGTATAGCGACTATTGGCAGACCCCTTCTTCTTATGGTGGGTACCAGGGGACTCCTACTCGTGATTATCAGGGGACCCCCACACATAAAGGGTTGGTGCCTGAATCTCCTTAGAGATCAGACGTGGGCAACTTACAGTAGAGCAGTCAGAGAGAAGATGACAGGATATCAGTTTTTTGATAGGCACAGGATGGAGGTTTAGTACATGTCAGCAAAGATCAGAGGTGATCTGCATCTCTGAATTTTGTACCTTATTTGATGATATATGATGGATATGTAGTGGATTATGCTTGAGACATTATGACGAGATGTACATTGTATTATTTTGATTGTGATATGCAATAGCCCTTATTGACACTATGTGTTATGTTTTATGTGATGGATGATTTACTTTATGTATGCACATGTATGGGATATTTTATGTTTATGAGGATGGATAATTATGCATGTATGCACATGTATATGATATTTTATGTTTATATGGATGGATGATTATGCATGTATGCACATGTATGGGATATTTTATGTTTATGTGGATGGATGATTATGCATGTAAGCACATGTATATGATATTTTATGTTTATGTGGATATATGATTATGCATGTATTAACATTTATAATGCAGGATGATATGAATATTTGGTATAAAATGTAATTAGGATGGATCTAACAATATGGAAATGCATGTATCATGTATGTTAATATGGACATGTATGAAACTAAGATACCTAATCTAATCAGTTTATGAAAAATAAAATATTTTGTATCGACAATGTGACCTATGATATGAATGAAACATGAATGCATATAATGCAAACCTACATGTCAATAAGAACTTGTATGGGAGTGTGGGTAGATGAAAATGGGTGTGATACTGTACTTGTCAAGAACCATTAGTACCCTAAGAGGAAAACCAAGGGAATAAGAATCAAATTTTGCACAACCTAAATAACAAGTCATGGGTTATGAACAAAGGCTGAATGAAGGGTGCATGTAATGAAATGAAATGCAGTCAAGAACACAATTTTCCATCTTCGGAGCATTGATTTTTTCTATAGCATAAGATACCGAATACCCGGATATATAAGACCAAGGCGAGTTGGCATCCAATGCATGAAACAAACACAACAAACAAGGTTATCCCAACACCCCAAAGTCGTAGGACCTTGGTCGAGCCAAGTATTGGAATAACAACAGGCACAAAGGGATGTTCCCAATGTAACACAGGACCGCAGGGGCCCTGGTGGGTACTACGTGGGAACAACCCAATAGAAAACAATAAAAAAATGATCAAGACATGCCCCTTCGTTAACTCATCAAAAAACACCATAATATGATGGATCATGACAGTTTTGATAAGTGAGGACATGAAGCTCAAACAATAAACAAAATCCAAAAGCATGAAAATAAATCATAATCAAAGACAAATGTCCTTTGCCATAGGATCATGAAGATGGATGGGTTGATGTGGTATGTTAGGAAGGATGCATCCTGTTGAGACCGATGATGGATTCTAAACTAAAATGACCCAGTTGACACAAGATATTTGTCATTAATTAGACTCTCCATCACTAAAGGATCTTGTTTGTGAAGAATCAGCTAGGTAAGGGTACTCTTAACAACACGGTGCAAAGACCAAACAAAGGATTGACACACCCTACATACCTAGGGGCTTGGGGGTTGATCAAAAATTAGCCTTGCCTACGTGAAAGCGTAGAGTCCTCGTAGTTCAAGAAAATACCATGGATAAAGTGGAAAGAGGACTAATGGAGATTGATGGGGGATGATGCAACACAACTAGATAAAGAAAAATAAAGCCCCAGGGGTGGATCAAAAGATTGACCTTGCCAACATGGAAGTGCATGGGAAACATAGTTTAGAAAAGACAAATGATGACCGACCATGGACAAGAGCGAAAAG
The DNA here is from genome assembly GCA_007258455.2 of Sequoia sempervirens. Classification (NCBI taxonomy): domain Eukaryota; kingdom Viridiplantae; phylum Streptophyta; class Pinopsida; order Cupressales; family Cupressaceae; genus Sequoia; species Sequoia sempervirens. Next base: position 55,441,344 of record VDFB02270651.1, on the reverse strand, counting down.
GAGATAATGAGTATAGATGATGGAGGACCATCATAGGATGACCCGAATTCCTTGGGGGTAGATCAAATGATCAACCTTGCCTATGTGATAGCGCAAGGACAACATATTTCGACCAAAGGCGAGAAGACTGACGTGACATGATGAGATCTAGATGGAGACCGATATGATGGATAATCCTATGCGATGACACAAACTGATTGACGATCAGACGAACGAAACAAGCTTAGAGTGGGATAAAAAAAATCTCAGGATGAGGGATAGCTAAGGTAGATCGTCTAATGCTCAATCAAAATATACCAAGCGGCCAAGGATAGGATGGGAGGGGACATGAGGATAGAATAGATGAAGTCATAAAGTAACTAGGACACAAGGTAGATAATGATTAAGCCCTCTACGGATGACACTTGTTACTAGGTTTTCACCACCCGTAATTATCCAAGGTGCCACTAAAAGTGGTTTTCACCATAGGACAAATTTATTTCTCTTTACTATTTTTTAATTTTTTGTAGCCGGGGTTACCAAGTGGACTCAGGTGTAGAACATATTTAGATGCATGACATTGATAGGTTCTTCAAGGGGTTCTCCTTCAAGGGTAGCAAGTTTGTATGCCCCAAATCCATATTTAGTGATTATTATATAAGGACCCAACTAGTTTGCTTCAAATTTTCCTTTTTTATCTCGGTCCTATTGGGTATGCTGGTTCTCTTTAAGGAAAAGATCACCAACCTAGAACTATCGAGGATGAACTTTCTTGTTGTAGTTACGCTTGAGGCGGTTCTAGTATGCTTGTAGATGATTCATCTTTCATCAAGTAACTCCAGCTGTGCAAGTCATGCAACATGAGCATCCTACTCACTGATAAGGTTCTTTAGAGAAGTCCTCAGTGATGGGATCTCAACTTCAATTGGAAAGATGGCTTTGACACCATACACTAAAGAATAGGGGGTGGCACCTGTAGGGGTTTGGATGGAGGTACGATATGCCCAGAGGGTGGGATGAATATGGAGGTTCCAATCTCAACCAGTGTTATTGACAACCTTCATGAGGATGTAGATAAGGGTCTTGTTGGTTTCTTTTTCCTGACCATTACCCTGGGGGTAATAAGGCGTTGACCAACGATGCTAGATATGAAAGGTGTTGCAGAGGTGTTTCATGGCTTGATTTAAAAGGTTTTCCATTATTGGAGAGGATGGTGGATGGAATACCATATCTGCAAAGAATATGGTAAAGGATGAATTTTGAAATTTGAGTACCGGTGATTTGTGAGAGTGGCATTGCTTCCACCCATTTGGTGAAGTACTCAGTGGCAATAATTATGAATGTATGGCCGTCGGAAGATGGTGGGTAAATCTTTCCAATAAATTCGAAACCCCATTGAGAGAAGGGACACGGTGCTAGGAGGGGCTGAAGGTCCTATGCTGGAGCATGAATCAAATCTACATGTTGCTGATAGGGAAGGAATTTCTTCACGAATTCACAAGCATCATGCTCTAATGTAGGCCAATAATATCCAACTCGGAGAATCCTTTTGGCCAAAGCCATACCATTTGAATGGGCCCCACAAACACCACTATGTACCTTCGTTAGTGCAGTATGGGCTTTGGTCTCACTCAGACATCTAAGGAGGATTCCATCATACCCATGATGATAAAGTGTATCACCAACGATAATGTATCGGGCTGAACGTCAAATAAAGGATTTTTGTTGGTTTTGTATGAGGTCTGGGGGTAGAATATTATCATGTAGATAAGCATATATATCTTGGTACCATGGGGAAGTGGGACCCACAATGTCACATACCATGTCAGTCTCAGGGATATCATATGCTAGGATTAAATTTTTTTCTACAAGGAACTCGCATCTTTAGGCATGTCAATAAGGGAGCCAATAGTAGCCATTGCATCAACTATTTTGTTTTGTACTCTAGGAATTTGGTCAAATTGTATGAAGGTAAATATTTCTTAAAATTATACACCATGTGTTTATAGGGTAACAACTTATCATCTTTTGTTAGGAATTCATCATTAACCTTCTTAATGACCAACAATGAATCACCAAAGACCCTCAAGTGAGTTATGTGCCATTGCTTTGCAATTCAGAGGCCCGTGGGAGGGCTTCGTACTCAGCTATGTTGTTGGTACACAAGAATTCCATCCTGAATGATTTTTGAATGTAATCACCTTGAGGGGTAACCAATAGAATTCCCGTGCCTGATCCATTACAAGTATATGAGCTATTAAAATACAATGTCCAAGTAGGTGCTTCTATTACCATGAAAACTTCTTCATCTATAAATTCAGTGACTAGAGGGTAAGCCTCCACTAGGGGTGCCTCAACCAACTGATCAACTATGAATTGTCCCTTTATGGCTTTTCGATCCACGTATTCTATGTCAAATTCAATTAGGAGCATGACCCACTTAGCCATGCGACCGGTTAAAGTGGTTCTAGATAACAGATACTTTAATGGATCATTTTTTGCTATCAATTTGATTGGATGGCTGAGCATGTAATGTCAGAGTTTTTATGTACTGAAGATCATTTCTAGACAGGTTTTCTCCATGGGTGAATAGTTTAATTCATATCCGACCAGTGTTCGACTGATGTAGTAGATTGCTCTTTCTTTTGATGATTCATTATGTTGTGCCAATAATGCCCCCAGTGCAACTGAAGTGGCATAAATGTAAAGAAGGAGGGGTTTCCCTGGAATAGGTGGCATCAAGATCGGTGGATGAGCCAAGTATTCCTTGATCTTATCGAAACCTGTCTGACACTGTTGGTTCCATCTACAGGTGGAGTCTTTTTCAGAAAATGGGTGAATGAATGACACTTATCTGCAAGCTGGGCTATGAATCGACAGATGGATTGCAACTTCCCTTGGAGACTTCTTAATTGTTTTAGATTGCGCAGGGGTGGAATATCCAAAATAGCTTTCAACTTGGCAGGATCAACCTCAATGTCTCTTCGAGAGACTATGAAACCCAACAATTTCCTTGATGTAACACCAAAGACACTTTTTTGGATTTAGTCATAGCTTGTAATGTTCTAACCACTCGAAGATCTTTTTCAGGATGACAGGATGCTCTTCTCGGGTTCTAGATTTTCCTAGCAAGTCATTGACATAATCCTCCATGATAATATGGATGAGGTCATGGAAGATGACAATCATTTCCCTCTGATATGTTGCCCTCGCATTCTTGAGACCAAAGGGCATAACATTGTAACAAAAAGTACCCCAAGGTGTTGTAAAAGCTGTCTTATGTTGATCTTCAGGTGCAATTCGGATATGATTGTAACCAGAGAAACCATCTATAAGGGATAACATCTCATTTCCTGTAGTCAGGTCAACTAGCATGTCAATATTGGGCAACAGGAAGTCGTCTTTCAGACATGCTTTGTTAAGGTCCAAGAATCCTGTACAAATCTGAATGTCTCTATTTGGTTTGGCAACAGGTACTATGTTGGAGATCCAATCAGAGTAGTCAATTGGTCTGATAAAACTGGCATCCAGTAATTTCTCCAATTCCTTCTTGACTAATAATGCTATATGTGGAATGCATTTTTCGAAGCTTCTGTTTGACAGGCTTGGCATTTGGGCGAACATCCAGATGATGAACTACTAAAGCAGGGTCTAAGCCTGGCATGTCTAAGTGTGACCAAACAAAGTTAATGATACCATCTTGGAGTAGCTGAAGAATGACTGAATATTCTTGCTCTGATAGAGATTTGGCCACATGGGTGATCTTAGGGTTTTCTGTAGTACCCAGATTAACTTCTTGAGTCTCTTCAATTAGGATGGATGATCGTGTGGATAACTAAGTTCCCACAAGGGAAAGATGAATATCTCCATCCTCTAGCGCCTCTTCGAGGTTCTCACTATTAGATGAGTCATTTATTTTTACTTTTTCCAGGTCAAGAAGTGCCTCAAGGAGGTTTTCACTAGATGAATGCTTTCTATTTTTCTTGTTTTTATTTTTACGACTGGAGCATTCATCTTCCCCCAATCCCATGAGGTTGACATATGTATCCAAGGAGACATGGGTAGGTGTGCTATCACATAGGTCCCAATCAATGAGTTCGAGGTGGTGAAGAGAAAGTTTGATGGTAAAGACAAATAAGCAATCAAACATGGATGAGAGATCTGTGTGATCAACATCATCGTACGCACGTATGATGGATTCCTCCTCAGGTATGTCTTCCAAGGGACCATTTTCCATAGTAACACTATTGGAAGTATTAAATGATGTTGTAGGGCCTTTCTGATTTTTGTCATATCTGAGGCCTATATTCCTTGGTAGGTTTGATACATCAATAGGTTTCAACCGTCCATGTTCTTCCTTACCTAGGCCCCCACCTTGGTAGTTATGCTTTTCTGCAAAATTAGCTTACCAAGGGTATACTTCCTAAAAGTATTCCTTTAGAGGAGGATCTAGTTGGGGTTCTTCATAGTATACCCATTAACTGATATCCTCTTTTGGTGCATCTATCTTTATATTAGGAGACCAAAAAGTGGTAGTGGGAATGCTTTTTGTGCTGAAGGTGATAGTCTTGTCTTCCTTTGGAGTAGCCTGTGAAGGTTGTCCATACATGTGTGGTGATAGTGTCATGGTTTCCACATTTAGAGTGGTATGCATTTCATATTCACCACACCCCTTGTCAATGATCTGGACTTTGGTGATTGTAGGATTGGTGGCAGAAGATGGAGTGATCGTCGTGGTGGATGATGGATTAGAGGATGATGATTGAGAGGTCCCCATTTCAACCCCAAGACAATAATGTAAATGGGGAAATGATGCTTCTAAAGCGCGATAGTATTCAAATGGTTGGGGGTCAACATAAATGGTGATCTCTTGTCCATTAATAGGTAATTTTAGGCATTGATGGTACATGGAGGGGATGACTTGCATAGCATGGAGCCATGGGCGGCTGAGGAGGAGATTATATGATAAGTCCAAATCAAGGACATGATAGGTAGTGTATTGAACTATGGGTCCAACCTAGATAGGAAGACTGATAATTCCTTCAGAATTTCTTTCTACATTATCATAAGCCTTGATCATGATGATTTGATTACTCAAATCTTCTTGAGTATACCCCACTTGTTTTATGAATTTCAGAGTGCATAGATTGAGGGAAAAGCCATTATCTACTAGGACCCTTTTTATTTTATGACGGGAAACCAGGACTTCGATGTGCAAGGGCCGGTTGTGATTGGAATCAATATTTGGCATGTCATTTTGGCTGAAGTGTAGTTGGTAAGATAAAGCTAGGTGTCCTACTAAAGCTTGGAACCATGTGGGATTGATGTCATTAGGTACATGAGTTTCCTGTAAAGCTCTATTGATAATTTCTTGATGTACGGGAGAAGACTTAAGCATATCAAAGATTGAGATCTGAGTAGGGGTCTTTCCTAAGTGATCAAGAATGTTGTACTGAGAGTTTATAGGATTTGGCTGGGCGGGTGTGGAGGCTGCAGGGACAGTAATGCGGGGTCATCGGGTAGAAAGATCACATTGGGGATCTTTAGCTTTAACATGTATCATAGACACACGAGGTTCTACCTATTCAATGTAATGGACAATGCCATCGTAATTGAGGGGTACATTTTTATATCTTATGTTATTTGTGTTGTTGTCTTGGGGATTGTTGTTGGAGGTGCTTGTGCCTTGATTATGTTTAGGGAAGGCATTTTGGTATATCTGCAATTGAGCATTAGACAATGAAGCTTGACTAGTGTTGAATTTGATATCTCCTCGATCGATAAGATCTTGGACATAGTTTTTGAGACCTTGACACTTATTCAGAGTGTGCCCTTTGATTTTATGGAATTCACAATATTCATTCTCCCTAAACTAGGGAGGTTTGGGCTTGGATTCATTAAGTGGTTTGGTGATAGGGTATGTGATCAAATAGTTGACTTGTAACAACTTATTGAAGACTACACACAAGGGTTCTCCTAATTGAGCATATTAGCGTTTTCCATTCCCTTGATTGTTCTGGTTTGACTATTGAGGAGGGTGAGATGCCCCCTATGGCATAGATATGGCATTAGGCACAGATGGTTGTTGTCTGTGGGATGTATTGGGCACCTGAACATGTTTAGTATTAGTGACACCATCATTTAATGCATTTTTGTTCTTGTTCCAAAAGTGAGACTTATCATCGAATGGCCTTTCTTTGTCATGGTTGTGTATCTTGATGTTCCCTTTGGCAATAATGGCGTGTTCAAGGATGGGTCCTTTTTCCACTATCTCAGCGAAAGTGGTGACACATTGTAACCTAAAATTATGAGCCATGTCAGGATGAGAGTTCTCCACAAAGAGGGTGACCATGTCTTTCTCTTTGAGAGGGGTTTTCATTTGGATTTCTAGTGCACACCATGTTTGAAGGTAGCTAGCAAAGGTTTCACCTTCACATTGCTTCTCTTTGAGGAGATCCAAGGTATCAGTGTCCTCCAAATTGAAGGAGAAGTAAGAAACAATTTTTTTTGAAATATTTGCAAAGGATTTTATGGACCCTCGTTCTAGACTCACGAACCATTCTAGGGCATTGCCTGTTAGACTCCGTGGAAACAGATGCAAGAGATAGTTGTCGTTGGGCATAACTTCATGACACTGGTAGTAAAAATCTTGCAAGTGGGCCTTAGGATCTTTGTTTCCCTTGTATCTATCGAATTTTGGTATTTCGAAGTGTTTAGGGAAGGGGATCAGTGAGATGAGGGGATCAAATAGATAGGGACATATGTCTTCAAATTTGAATGATTGTTTGTCAGTCCCAGCTTGAAGATCTTTTAGAGCGGCGTTGATTTCTAACGGATTTGAGTTGATTGGTGGAGTGAGAGCCAAAGATGGGTTGGATTGATTGGGTGGTAGGACGATGAAGGATCCTATTGAGATAGTGTCTGAAGGTTGAGGTATGGATTTTGATAGTGAGATGATGATATCCCTTGCTGGTATGTCGAGGGAGTTTGTTGTTGCGAGGTATAGTATGGATTTGTTTGATAAAAATGTGTGGTAGGATGTTGAAGAGCTTGAATGTGGTGTTGTAGATTGGTCTGCTGGTACTGAGGGTACTGTTGCGACTGTTGGGAGGTCACATAAGGTGGTTGTTGTTGGGACTGCTATTGGTTATGATAATAATAATGTTGGAGAGGTTGTTGATATGATGTCAGGTGTTGTGTGGGCCGAGATGGGATGTTGTGTTGTGGTTGAACTTGTAGACGTAGAATGGATGTGAGGAATGGGGATATGGTCTAGGTGAGAGGTCGGGATATATTTCCTTGCAATTAGTGTGGTGGTATTTGTGAAGAGATCAAGGGGTTATGAAGGGGTTGTTGCTGACGAGGCGGCTGAGATAATGTAGAGGAATTTTGTAAAGGAGGTTGTTGGGTACCAAAGGGAACATTCAATTGGGATGTACCTTGTGGCGGTAATGGAGGTGGTATGTTAGATTGGGGAGGCTGTTGAGATGTTTACGAAGGTGATGGTAGGTTTGTGGCCCTAGGAGGTGGAGGCAATGTGGTAAAAGGGTTGCCCCCAATGTTGATAGGAGGTTGATTTGAAAGGGGTGGTGCTGTCAGCATTAATGGCAGAGGTTGCAGAACATTTTGTGGCATGGTGTAGGCAAAAGGATTGTTGGGATCAGTTACTTGAGGAGCCCCCATGACTGAGATTGTGGCATGTGGGGGATTGTTAAAGTGACAGAGAACAACGTTGCTGAATTCAGGTTGGTGCCAACCATCGACTAGAGGAACATTAGGGATGTACGAACTACCTGGTGTGTTTTGTGAACCTTGGGGTATGTTAGATGTGGAACTGTCATACTTGGATAGGTCGATACCTGATGGAGGTTTGAAACCTCTTTCAATTAGGTGGGCCAAGATTTCTTCCCCATGTTTTTTGAGAAGGCGATCTGTCATTTACACATTGGTAGGGTTACTAAAGTGTTCCTCAAGTGTAAGTTTGGGTTGATTGACCATGTTCTCATCTCCAGGTGGTGATGTGTTTTGACCATCAATATTGGACTGTGATGATGTACCATTATGAGGATCTCGAGGGATATTCATACCATTATTGGGATCTTGTGAGACATTAGTCGTGTTGTTGGGATCTTGAGGGATGTTTGGTTGGGAATTTTGGGCTTGTTGCTCGACCATTTTCCTTGTCTATGATTGGGTCTGAACGGGCATGCAAGATGATAGAATGGAATAGGATGTTAGGATGATCTAGATGATTACAAAAGGATTGACCCAATGGATTAGCCGACAAGGATGTGGCTCAATAGGATTCATTTGGATGATTGGTTCAACCAAATTGGATTTGTTTGATGAGAAGATATTGGGTTAATTGGTAGACAATTGGTCAAATTGGATTTAGACTGATGACCGATTAATAAGATTGGACGGTAGGATGAATGATGATGACCGAAATCCAAAACCGAGTTCAAGAGTGATCCTTGGTAACGCTAGGTGTTGATTAATCGACTAAAGGGGTGATGTATGACAACAACACCAAATTTAACTTGAGGTAGAAGTGGATTGATTGGGCCGACAAGGATGACCAACTTAGGACGGATGACAATCCTAAGTCGGTTTTGATAGATGATGATTAGAGACAAACACCTAGGTCAATTTGGATAACTGCTTTAATGCAGTTTTAATGGAATAACAGTGATCCAAAATGGGGAAATGATATCTAGAATGGGGAGAACAACTAAGTGAACGCAGGTTCAAAATGGATGAATGAGGACTCAGAATGGGTGAATGGATGCTTGATGGTGGAGGCTGACTTTCAAAATGAGGAAACAAAAGTTTGGAAAAGGTGAATGATTACTCAGAACATGAAAAAAACAATCCTGAATGAATGAATGATTCCCACAACGGCTAGACAAAGGACCGAAAAATTTGTCTGAAGGTCAGGTCCACCCCTGGAAAGGGTCAAGTTCACCCCTCAAGGTCAGGTCCGCCCCTGGATGGGTCAGGTCCACCCCTGGAACTAAAAATGGTAAGAAATAGCTATTTGAACTGAGAACGGGCAGAAAACAGCTGTTCGAGATGGGTAAACGAGCACGCCGAACAAGGCGATAAATGATTAGATCAAGGGGATGAACATTTAGGATGGAAAATGGATTCTTGAAACAGGTGTAAGAACATTCAGAAGGGGGAAACAAGTGATTAGAAAGGTGAAACGAGTGCGCAAGAAAATGAAATGGGTGTCTAGAATGATGAAATGGATGATAAAATTGACATGTCAAGGGTCAGGTTTTCCCTTGGGATGGGTCAGGTCCACCCCTGGAGGGAAGGTCCGCTTGTCTGAAGGTCAGGTCCGCCTGTCCAAAGGGTCAAGTCTGCCTGTCGGAAGGTCAGGTCCGCCTATCTGGAGGGTCAGGTCTGCCTATCTCAAGGTTAGGTTCACCTGTTCGGAGGTTAGGTCCGCCTGTCCATAGGTCAGGTCCGCTTGTCTGAAGGTCAGGTCGGCTTGTCTCACAAAATTTTGTCAAAATTGGCTAAAATAGGCTAAAAAAGGGTTGGTTCAGAGGTCAGGTCTGCCCCTCGAGGACAGGTCCGCCCCTAGATAGGTGTAAACTTGAATTTTGAAAAGAAGACTAAGGAAAAGGACCCAAAAAATAGCAAGCATCAATCAAAAGGATATGATTGAGTCAATTGAATAGAAAATTACTAGTTTCACACAAAGAAGATAGTTCAGACAACACAATCCTAAGACTAGTAGAAGGGGTATGGCTGACAAAGTCTTCTATTCTAGGATGAACATGGTTGCTAAGGAGTCCTCGATATACACCCGGTACGTGAGGCCCAAACCGTGAACACCAACCCATTACAAGCGTGATTCGAGAACCTTAGCAAGATACTAGAGGCTTAGACCAACTCTTCACGTCATCCCGACGCTTCGCCAATTACAACATGGTTGGATTGGGGTACAATTTTGGCTCTCCTCCCTTTATATACCCCGCCGGTACGCATGGTTGGGATCGTCCCTTGGGGTGATGAAATCCCCAAGAAGGTCCCCTAATAAAAGAAAAAAGGGAGACACAAATACTTGGTAAGCTACAATTTCTCATCACCCAGGATCACTAGATGGCGCAAGGGGATTGGATATGTAAAATAGCTTACCAACAAGAATGCCACACAATATTAATTGACACCCCTAGTTAAGCTATGTGCCTAAGTTATGCAAAATAACAAGTAGCAGTTGATGAATAACTAACCTTGCAGGGAAACTTGTTAGTGATTCTTGTCCTTGTTTCTTTCCAAATGGTGATCAAATGCTTGCACAAACTCAAACATGATATGTTAGGAGGTTAGAAACACTTAAATAGCCAAAAAAAGTGTTAAAAACTAAAATTTCACCTTCTAAAAAAAGTTGTCCAGGTCAGGTCCACCTATTTGAAGGTCAGGTCCACCTGTCTGGAGGCTAGGTCCACCTGTCTGTCAGGTCAAGTCCACCCCTCTATGAAAAATCTGCAAAAAATAAGTTTCTAGAGTCTGTGGAGGGCAGGTCCACCCCTAGGCAAGGTCGGGTCCACCTCTGGAGGTCAGGTTCGCTTGCCTGTCAGGTCAGGTTCACCCCTTGAGGTTAAGTCTACCCCTGGATGGTCGGGTCCACCCCTCTACAGGTTGGGTCTACCTCTCTGCAACCTACACTTGCAAAAAGTGAAAAAAAAAGCAAACGTGAAAGATACAGACCTGTTTGTGGGTCCCACCGAACGTGCCAAAAATATGATCAGGTGAAAACGTGGTCCCAAAAATGAGCAACAACACAAAATATGCAAGAAATCACCTAAATACCTAACACCTCAAGATTGGGAAAATGATTAACTTAACAAAACAAAATAGAACATTTTACCTTGTTGAGTTGTCCTTTGGTTGGCCCTTGATTGTTGACATGATATATGCTCCTCTTGATGGAAAAAGATGCAAGTGTGGGACGTAAGATGGATAAGAAATAGATGGGAATGGATGCAAGTGCAAATATTTGGCTAAGTATGGCTCAAATGAAAAATTTGCAAGAGTTTGGTTAGCACAATGATCTCCCCCTTAAAATGAGAGAAAAGAGGGGATATTTATAGAGAATTTTGAATGTGAAAAATTTGCAAGAGTTTGGTTAGCACAATGATCTCCCCCCTTAAAATGAGAGAAAAGAGGGGGTATTTATAGAGAATTTTGAATTCTTTAGAAAAATGCATGGTTGAAATTAAACCAACAAGTCCAAGATGTAGGGCCATGGTGAGTTGAGAATTCACAAGCCCTCACATCTTGACATGTGGCATGTGAAGTGGCTTGAAAAAGATGATGTGGACATGACATGGAGGTACTACATAGTACCTTGGGATTTGGACAAGATCTCCCCATAAAGGAGGTCCTTGTCCATATTTGGGTGAGAGGACATGTGAGGAATTAAAAATTCCTCAAATATCCACATGGGAATGAGAGAAAAAATTTAAAATTCTTTGAAATGCATTGGGGGATTAAATGTGAATTAAAAATTCACATGGGGAAAGGGGTGCCTTCTCCAAAAGGAGCAAGCCTTTAATAGGGTTGACTTATGACACATTCCATAAATGACATGGAGATTAGGTTGACCTAATTAAGTGATTAAGGTTGTGCAAGTACCTGATTAGACAAATTAATGACATATTAGAGGCAAGTGGGAGATTATGGAGGATGTGACCCTAATGATGATTAGGGGTGTGCACATCCTAACTATAAATTAATTATGATTAGAAGAGGATTAGATGATTAAGGGGAATTAGAGAGCAACTTGCAAAAGTTGGAGGATGTGACAATGAGAGAGAAAGTGAGGAATTAAAAATTAATTTAAATTCCAAGAGGTTATATGACTAAATTAAATAAAGTGGTATATTTTTTTAATTTAGAGAGGAAAGAAGGTAAAATTGTTTATTAAATTAAATACTTTAGGAAGCTTATGTAGGACATGAAATATTAATTACTTATAATTAATACCTACAAAGAGGATGAAGTAGATGAGTAAAGGGATGAATAAGGAGATGTCTTTGACCATGTGGAAGTGGTCAAATTTGGATGTCTACATAAACTACTAGAAAAATAAAATTCTTGAGAATGGATAACGGTGGTGAGTTTTATTACACAAAATTTAATTGGTTCTATAAGGACCATGGTATTGAGAGATACAAGACAACTCCATACACCCCATAACAAAAAGGAGTTGTGGAGAGGATGAAAAAATCAATGATGGAGAGGGATAGGAGTATGTTGAGTGGTACTAGCCTTGAACAAAAGTTTTTGGCTAAAGTTGTCACTATTGCATGTTACCTGATTAATAGGTATCCTACTTCAAATCTTGTCGAAAACACACCTATTTAGGCATGGAATAGGAAGAAGCCTTCAATGAGACATCTTAAAGTCTTTGGTTGTGATGCACATGCTTATATGCCTGACACAGAGAGATCTAAGTTGGAGAATAAGGTAGTGAAGTGTATCTTCATCGGCTATGGTTTCCATGTGAAAGGGTACAAGATTTGGGATCTAGTTGTAGAGAAGGTTCTCTACAATAGAAGTTTGATATTCCATGGGCTAAAACCTTGCAAATTTGATCTACAACCAAAGAAAGAAGAGAAGAAGGAGGTAGTTCAAATTCCACCTACTCCTAAGAGAGAGATGAACTACGTACTCCTGGTAGACTTGATGATGAGGAGAGCTCTAGAAACTCTGAAAGATATGAAGAAGAGATAGTACCTCAACCCCATCAGTCAAGGAGGTCTACATGAGAAGGGCGACAACCAGATAGATTTGGATATTCTATGTTAGAATCTAGTTACATGTTTTATTTAATTGCTAACATTGATGAGCCTAGGATTGTTAGAGATGTTATGAGTATGCATGATGTAGATTCTTGGATGGAAGCCATGAATGAAGAGATGGAAGAATTGAAAAAGAATGCTACATGGGATCTAGTAGCTTTTCATGAAGGATGAAAGCTTTTTGGTTTCAAATGGGTGTTCAAAAATAAAATGGGTTCTAATGGTAGTGTTGAGAAGCATAAGGCAAGGCTGATCACAAAGGGATATTCCCAGGTGGAGAAAATAGATTATGGGGAGATTTTCTCTCATGTTGCTAAGATGACTTCCATTCAATTCTTATTTATCACTTATAACAGCTTATGACTTCGAAGTCAAGAAAATGGATGTGAAGACATCTTTCCTTCATGGTGATTTGGATGAGGAAATTTATGTCACAACCGGAGCATTTTTTGTGAAAGGAAAAGAGAACCTAGTGTGCAAGTTGAGAAAATATTTGTATCATCTAAAACAATCTCCTAGGATGTGGTACCAAAATTTTGACACCTATGTGTTGTCCTTGGGATTTCTAAGATCCAAATTTGACCATTGTATCTATTACAAGACTAATAATGGTTGCATTCTCATTATTGTCTTGTATGTGGATGATATATTTTTTATTGGGAATGGAAAAAGCATGATTTTAGATTCGAAGTCTCAATTGTTATCACAATTTGAGATGAAATATCTTGGTGTAGCGAGGTATATTCTAGGGATTGAGATCAAAAGAGATAGAGCTAACAAAAAGATTTGGCTTAGCCAGAGTAAGTATATGAACTCAGTGTTGGATAGATTCAACATGACCACTTGCAAATAGTTAGTTGTTCTTATTATGCAGGGGACAAATCTTTCTGTGGAGGATTGTCCAAAATATCCTACTGACATGGAGGACATGACTAGAGTTCCTTATGTGAGTGTTGTTGGTAGGTTGATGTACACTATGGTCTATACTAGGCTAAACATTTCCCAAGAAATGGGAGTCCTTAGTCAGTTTATGGCTAATCATGTATGAGTACATTGGGATGTGGTAAAGAGAGTGTTTAGGTACTTGCAGGGTAATTTTGAGTATGCCTTGTGTTTTCATGGCTATCCTACTAGACCTCAAAATTCATTGAGAATTCATGGATATGTGGATACTAATTGGGTGGGTGGCATTGACATCAAGAGATCTACTTATGGATAATTTTTCATGATGTTTGGTGGTGTAATAAGTTAGATGAGCAAGTGGTAAGTTGTAGTTTCTTTGTCCACTACTGAAGTAGAGTACATGATAGCTACTCATGCTTGCAAAGAACCCATTTTGCTTACATATACTATGTTTGGATGTTGTTTTTGATGCAGGAAAAATTACTATATGTTGTGATAGCCAAAGTGTTATTTGTTTAGTGAAAAATCCTACTTTCCATGCCAAAACAAAACACATTAATGTTTAGTTTCATTTTATTCATGATATGGTGGAAGATGGAAAGGTTAACTTGGAAGAGGTGGAAAGTTTTATGAATGTTGTGGATGCACTGACAAAGCTAGTGAGCATAGAGAAGTTTAGATGGTGTGCGAATTCTACAGGCCTTGCAACCTGAACAGTGGCATAGAGATACCTGAAGGTTTTCGAAAAGTGGGAGAATTTTGGGATTAAGGTGCCTCAACCTTAGTGAGTCCCTTGATTAATTTATTAATTATTTTACCCTAAGTTTTTGATTTAATTTATTAAATGAAATAGTATTTGTTTCCAAATTGCTAAGTCACTTTATGGAACCCAATGGGGAGTTGACATCCTACATGCAAGTTGTGAAAAGGAAAAATCGTGACACATGTCACATGGGCTATCCATTGGGAAAAGGAAATTGTTTATACATAAAAAATGGACACCATGTTGAAATGTGACAATTTATTTTCAAAATAAGTATTAGTGGGGCTGACTTGTGTGCTACTTTATCTCTTTGGAAAAAAAGAGACAAGGAAAGGTGACTCTTGTCATCTTGGGGCTCATTTGAGCATTATAAATTTTAAAAACCTCAAGGAGGAGCTCCCTTATGCCATGTGGCATTTTTTTGACTTGTTGACTTAAGCTTTGAAGGGAAACTTTCTTAACAAAGAATGAGTTGTCACTCAGAGTGACTAGGACTTGTGGGTGAGTTATATTTTGGTAGCAAATCTGATTTTCTCTATAGGATGCCTTACATACGAGGTTGCTTGATTTTTGGAGCTACAAGCCTTGTATGTTGTTGCATGTATGTGCATGTTTAACTAGTTGCTAATCAGGTCACTTGGGACATGTGCATGTTGTTGATTTTAGTTTGCATGCATGCAAAGGCTAGGAGATTCACACATGGAAAAAATCAACACCCATGTATGAGATGTATTTATTGATTCCTTAGTGCATTTTTTTGTAGAGCTTGATTGTAATTTTTTGAGATGTCGTTATGCTATCATATTGACTCTAGATTTGTATCACACTAAAAAAACATTTGCAAGAGTATAGACTTTGTGCATTGTATTGTAATAGCTTTTACTAGAAATACAATTGATTTGTGCTTCGGTGTGTGGGTTTTTTCTTGAAATGGTTTTCCCATATAAATTTTGTGTTATGTGTTTTAATGGTTTAAATATGAAAAATAACTATATTGCATGTGCATGAAATTAAGTTAACTATAAAATTTTAAAGATTTGAAAGAAAGTTTTGCATCCCCTCTCCTAATTGATTTGCATTAGGGAAACGTTTTCGCACTCAACTTTCCTTTCATTTCACATTATTTTTTAACTTAAAATATATATTTGAAACATTCATATATTATACAAAATATATTATTATAAAGGAGAAAGTTGTAACTTTTTCAACCCTCTCATTTTACACCACTTTCCACATATCTTTGTGTTCTTAAGTGATCTTGGGGTCTAAAAGGTCTTGATTTATGTGTCTAGTCTATGCATTTAAAGGAATCATTCTACTTCATTTTTATCATCACATGATCACATCAAATATAAAGAGAGAATATGATAAAGATAGGAAAGTACATTCACATATATTTCAATTGTGTTGGTAGGTTTAACTATCAACTAATCCATATGCATTAGCATCCAACATATTCATATTTTCTCTCTATCAATATTAAATTAATCTTGGGTCCTAATTGCTAATAAGGAGTTTGGTCACTCTCCCCAATTTTTATAGTAGGTCCATCTAGTGCATCTTAGTACCACCCATTTTTTTCTTCTACAAATATACATGAGGTGAATATCTTCTATAGGTATTGAATGTCAAATTATATAGAGGGAAAAAAATACATTAGGATAAAATTGTGCTACCTAGGACATAATCACTCATTATTATGTCTCTCAAAATTTTAAGGGTAACCCTATTCATATGTCATTTTTATTTTTCCAACACATAATTTTAAGTATTTTTGAGATATGGTTAAAAAAATGATCAAAATAGTGAATGAATCTATATTATCCATCAAATTTAGCTAAGTCCTAATGCCTCTCAAATTTATATAATCAAATGCATAATTTCTATCTAAGTTAAATTATTTTAATCTATTAAAATTATACTCGATTCATGTACCTAGTGTTCACTTTTGTTTAGTTGATTTATTCATCTTTGTAGTATTCTAGTTAGACACTTTTGAAGGGTTTATTTTATCTCTTAATTTTTGTGAACTAATAAACTACATACCTAACCCTTAGGGTTACAAGCATATTATTTGGAGTTTTCAATTTGTGTACTCTAATTTTGATTATTATTATTGATATTTTTTTTCTCATTGTGCTCTTAGTGCTTCACCTATAGTTTGGACCTAATTAATTTTCACCTTTCAAGTTACCCCTTTTTGATGCTTCATTTTTAAGTATTGAATCATAAAATCTAATCAATCCTTGTTTTGTCTTCTATTCCTAGATATACATTAAATATCATATTTTTCCCCAAGTTGAAATCCTTATCCATTGAAGATGTCTAATTTTATTAAAGGAGGGTGAACCATATTCTAGCCCGATAAATTCATTCAACATGCTTTTAAATTTTAAGCTTTTTCTAAAGCTTTTCCACACTTATCTTTCTATCTAGGACTTAACTTCATTTGTTAAAGAATTTCACACATGTAGAAATGGTGACACTTATTTTTTGATAATTTATGATGAGCTATCCCTAATATCTATTGATAAATGTAGGGATAATAACTCATGTGAGGATGTTACACCTAATGATATATTTCCTATCTAATATTATTTTCCCTTTCACATATATTAATTATTTTATGTGCACTTCTATTGATTCATTATTCCCTGTGGATCCTAGTGATATTTTTTATTGATACATATATTTTATCTTCACATTCATATGATCATGGTATCCCTCTTATAGTTCATGATGCTAATTCCTACATATCATTTGGTTCATGCTCAATTTACTATATATTTATTGAGGAACTTAGAGATTTCATCATTCAAACACCAAAGGATTCAGAGATTTCATTATATTGGACAATCCTTCACATGTAGTGTTAACACAATTTTTGTTAGAAAAAAACATCCCTATACCTCACATTAAACATATTGCTACTTCTAGACTTTTGTTCCATAGAATTTGAAGTCTAAATAATTTTGTAATTATTGTTATCTCCTAGATTTGCACCCTATTGAAAGTAAACTCAACAATCCAGTGTAACATGGGAAGACCTCTAAAGTTGTGGGTCACTTGTAGGCAAAGGTCAACCTTCGGAGAAGGTCGACTTCCTTTGGTGTCACCTAAACTACTGATCTCTTTAAGGGAAAGGGAGAAAGAGTACATCAGAATAAAACTAAAACCTAAGGTGATACACCGAACTAATAAGAACAATGAGATACTCGAATTACACTTGAGTACTGATGATGGATATGGGACTGCACAACAAGACTGTGTGGATTATGCATACAAACAGGTTCGACATGCACACACTTTCAAGAAGGAAAAACAAACTTTCACAAATTAAAAGCTCATGTGCAATTGAGGAAACACAGTTTATAACCTACATGATACCACTTTTGCAAAGAAAGGCATGCTAACATGAAAAAAAGCTATAAGGAAAAGAAAGATTTCACTAAGTAGCTTGATGAATCACTTAAAAATGCACAATTCTTCACAAGAACCAGAAGGCAAAAAATGAACCATCAATGGTAATCAAGGTAAATTTTATATAACATGTTCCAAAATGAGTTACAAAATTCTGCTAATTCAAGAGAGGACTATAGAAGTCACATAATTTAGAAAAGCATTAGGAGAACTCCTTTACAAAGAGGAAAAAAATGCCTTATATACAAAAGTGTGTCAGCCCCTAGGGCTTACAAAAATATCTCCCTCAGATCTTTTGATGAAATTAATGTTGTATCCCCATGTCCTTGTTGCCTATGTTGGTGAAGAATCATTCCTGGAGAAGCTTACAGATCTTTTGCAGCTACTGTATTCATTTCTGATCCTTGTGTCCACCTTTGAACCTCCCTGTCAAGTGCTTTGAATGCTCCTAAGCTCAGAACAGATACACATTGCTTTTCATCCTATTGATCTTCTTCATCTTGTTCAACTACCAACAATTCACTTATAGCTTTCTCTAATTGGTTGAGCATACTCCACGTAGATTCTTTGGGTGGTCAAAAGCTCCTCCTATAGAATCGCATGCCGGTGAGACACTAATCGTGTCTCCCCGATGCGATTAAATCCTCTTGCAACCATCGGCATAAAATGGAATTGTCGATGAGAGCTCATAGCGAGCCCAAAAGTCATGTCGATATTGCCTTTGTTATCACCCAGAATATCGGCAAGACATATCGCTTTCAGCAAGATGCTACAACGAGCCCCTTGGAGTCACACATAAATCTCTTTCATCATTGAGACCTTACGACAATTCCTTCATCCTTTGCCGAAACCATCATCTCCTGCCGAGGCTTCTTCATATGTCGGCAAGAATCCCGAGTGTCGGTGAGAGATCTTACCGAAAGAAAAACACTACCCCGAGACCCACCATACTATCGGTGAGACATAATGCCTTCACCAAGACATCATGGTGAAACTACTTTCTTTGGTTGAGACCACGAGTTGGCAAGACCTTCGAATGAAAGAAAAATGTCATGACGAACCCACCTAGTTGTCGGCAAGACATCATACTCTCGGCAAGACCTCATGCCGAAAGCAAAACTACCTCGGTGAGCTTTCCTCATCTTCTATCGGCGAGAGTTTATTGATGTCACCCCAAATGCACTCCATGCTACCGAGCTCTACATTTCTTTCGGCAAGACCATGGCAAGTCGAGAAGACTTCATAGTGAGGTCCCCTAGTCATACTGATTCCTACTTACTCTTCGGCAAGACTTCCCTTCTTCGCCCAGACCTCACACCGAGGTCCTCTCTTTTTCCGAGTTGTTCACTGGTCGGCAAGACATCATACTCTCAGGGAGACCTTTCTTCGACTTGGAAGTTACACCGAAGGCTCCCCTTATCGGCAAGACCCTTTGCATCATTGAGACCTTATGCTGAAGGCCAAATCCTTCAACAAGCTCCTTTTTCTGTCGGGGAGACATCCTTATATCGGCAAGACCTTATGCCGATGTCAAACCTTCTTAGCGAGGCCTTTACCAGTCGCCAAGACATCTTGGTGACCTAACCCTCCTTTTGGTGAACTGGGATCCAGTCGGGGTGACTCTCATGTGTCGGCGAGACATTATTGCGAAGGGAAAACCCTTCAGCGAAACCTTTAATAGTTGGGGAGATATCTTTCCGAAACGAATCCGTCTCGTCAAACTTAAATTTAATATCGGTGAGACCCTTGAGCTTCAGCCAGATCTCTTGGCACACATCCTTCTTCTCCCCGAGATGCATATCTTTTTGTCACCAGGATGATGATCGAAGTGCTACCGATAGGAAACTGCAGGTGAATTCCACTCGCCGTGACATTCCTGGGGTCTTGCCGATAGACAACACAGAAGCATATTTAACCAAATGCATTATGGGTCAGGGATACCTTGATAATCTCATGCCGATAGGATCCCAATGTGAAACATTCAAGCTTGATGGAACCCCTGCTAGTCAGCAAGACATCTGGAAGGTCTTGCCGACTTTCTCCTTAGAGGATTTTCATGCTGAACTTGAATGAGACAGGCTTCCAAACTGAGTTCCCTGTAGCCTAGCATCAGATTCATGACCCTTGCCCATTTGGCCCTCTCAAACCTCTGTCACATGATTTATCCTGCCTGATTGAGCCTGTGGGTGAAAATTAGGTAACAATTATCATTGGACTCTTGGACATATTTTTAATATTTACATCCATTAAATTGCAAATCATTAAATGTAGGATATACATGATCATGGAAATACATCTTAAGCACCTCTACATGATGAGTCTAGTCAAACAGAAATGGAAAAGGATTCTTCCAATAATGATGATGAGTATGGTAGTTTTGATGATAATTTTAATGATCCACCTAGAACATCATACATTGATGTTAAAAGTTAAGCTATAACATAAGATGAACATGAATGAAAATTAGCATATTTATATATAACTTTTATTCCAAGAGAGAAAACATATCATCATACATCATCATTTATGCAACATGGTATCATAAAGGATAAACCCATGGGGTATTCATTTCAATGAAACATCTTTTGATCCCATTGCAATAGAACTACATTCACTTAATTTTATTGACTTTATTGGTTTAATCACTTTATTTTGGATAATCACATAGGGGAAATTTATTCAAATGACACATATTTGATCCTCATCAACTTGATTTCATTAAATTTATATTAATATCTTCTCATGTCCTTTCCACTACATATTATATATTTTTTTATGTTATGCTCATGTTCTATTTCAATTTTTATTTGATCTTGCAACTTGAGATCAAGGTAGTTTCTCTTGTTGTAGGCTTTATGTCTACATTCTTTTGCACTAGGAAAAAATGCAAGGGAATATTTTCATCTGCGTCCTTTCTTCATATTTTTCACACACATAAGTATATAAAGGGTGAATATTTAAACTTAGTTTTAAATTCACACATCATGCTCTATTTGTACACTAACTTTTGAGTCACAATACTCAATTTGCAAGAACTCCTTTTTAGTATACACTATTAGAGGGTGACACCTCATTAAAAGTTTGATTTTTCTTTCATGCATGGTTTCCATGGGTTAGGAGAATACATTTGTTCCAATAGCCCAAATTTTTGAAGATTTGTATCCTTATATCATTGTTATTATACTTATATCTACTTTAGTATGCATTCTCACCTAGTTTTGCACGTAGACCAAAGTGTAGAGATATTTCCTTGTAGTTTTCTCCTTTAATTTAAAATATTTTGTACACATGTTTATGTTCTTAAGGGGGTTATTCTATAATTAACCAATTTGCATACATGTTTAAGTTCTTAAGTGGCACAAGGTCCTAAAAGGATTTGATTTATGTTTCTAGGCTTTTGTATTTATAAGTATCATTCTAGTTTGGTTTTATCATTATATGATCACTTTGAATATCAAAACACATTCTAATTAAAACAAGAAAACATATTTCATATCTATTACTAATACTTACATATTCAATTATTAATTACTCTACCTACATCAACATCCAACTGTTACTCATTTTTATTTCTTGTCAAATTGAGTGAGTTTTAAGTGTTTGCAAACACTTAAAATGAGATGCATTTCATATTAGTCTTCCCTATATTGCATTCAGGTGTATAAACATAAGAATAAAAAAAAACTTTTATTTTCAATAATAGATTGTTGCATTTATACAAATGTATACAATATTGAAAAGATTCACACAAATATTGCTGAAAGAAAGTCTTTATTGATTCAAAGGTTCAAATCTATCTCACACAAGTCATGAGATATAGCTTGTCCAATGTAGATAAAATGCAATATATACATAAATGGATTGAAAGAATAAAAGATGCATATATAGGGGAAGAGGCCAGTCATTGCCTAACGACTGGTCTAAGTTCGTTGTCTTGCATGATCCTTAGCTCCAAGTTCCTTGCTTTGTATACTCTACAACTCCTAGTTTCCATGTCCTGCATCTGAAAGAATTGCAATGGGTTAAAGAAAATCTCTAAAAAATGATGGTCTCTAACACTACATACACATTCATTCATCAATGTATAGACTATCCTTTACATGCATCAAACAAGCTATAAGCTACTCCTGTTTAGAGAAAAGAGAGAAAAGAAATCACCAAGCCCTCAGGCATATGCATATTTTTTTCTAACTATTTGTTTCATGTGCAGATATAGGGAAAACAATGTTACTATTTCATCAAGTTTTAGCACGTCGGGAAAAACGTGGCTCCCTCAAGGGTTAAGCTCGGCGTGCTTCCTTTTTGTACTTTAAAGAGGCATTGAAAGATACTCATTAGGAAATTCATCTTTTTATGATTTACTCAAATGAGTTCACATCATTTGTGACAGTGGAATGCTTGTCACTATCATAAGTGACATGTACTTATTTATGAAAATCATAAAAGAATGAGCAATTCTTTGTCTCAAAAAAATTTATTCCATGAGGATGCAATATTCATATGTGCATGTGTTATAAGAGCCATGTTTTTTTTTATGAAAGGTACAATCACTTGTATGTTAAGGGATGCTAATGTGATTTCATCAAATGACACGTACACAATATCGTAAGAGATTCCTTAAAGGATAATTCATAGTAGAGATCTAATCATAAATGGTAATTCATATATTCATCCTTGAAATGACAGTCATGCCACAACAGAGTTTTCTTGAGAATTGATATTCATAGGAAAAAATAAATCATAGAAGGCATCCAACATAAGAGATCACAGTTTTAAAGGGAAAATATTAGATTGCATAAGCATTGTAGAACAGAGTAATGAAACTGGGAAATGAATATGATTGACATTCAAAACATGAGAAGTAGTCTCAAGGAGGGTTATATATAAATGTCAAAAAGTGAAGATTTTAACAACTTCAAGTGAAAAAATGGTATAATAAATCCCTAGATACAAAACAAGGAGGTAGATTGTTTGATAAGGATTATCAATGCTTGGAAAACAATCTTGAATAAGAAGATAGCCCAGGTGTACAAGCTATATAAAATGCAATAAATGTGCAAATCATAAAGCTAGAATAGAACAAGCATACATGAGTAAGGGGCAGTTTTGTTTTGATATAGAGTGAAAACTTCTAGGTAACAATGGAATAAAAGCATTTTCCTCTAGGTAGCTTTAAACTGAATAATGAAAGTGAATAGTACATAAACTATTATCCCAACATTAAATTATATACAGTACTAGCGGAATGAGTTTCATTACAGATAGCATGGAAAATGCATTGTTCATTGAATACTGGGAATACTTCAAATGGAGCAATCACTTATGCCAAAAGCAGTCCAAGTATGTGGAAAATGTTGTGTAGCACTAAAGCACAAAACACAATACGTATACAGTGATCACTGTTTACAAATTCAAACTTAGTATCAATGAAAAGCAGGGACTTCTACACAAAGCATATTGCAAAAAATTGCAATAAAAGAAAACACTAAAATGTTGAGGAAAGAATTGTTAGAGTCATGGTTATTTATATCTTACATGTTTTATACTTGGACTCATACAACTCTAATCTATTCATAAAGAGAAAGTTTTAATTATTGTTTCAAGAATGGATAGAAAAGTAAGTGAGATACAACTTTATTTTCCTTGTAATAGTAGAAGGTGAGATACCCAGAAAATGAAATGCATGTAATTTTCGACCCAAAAAAGGGGGTTTTGAGTCCAAAGGAAATTCAATGAAAAGTCACAGAGAGTGGTCTACAAAAAATTCCATGATGTTATGAAATCTCTTGTGAAATCTTTGGAGCTCGAGTGACAATAAAATATTGAGGTGATTTTGTTCAACAAACATTGTTTTTCTAATATTTCTTTGACTGTGAATCATGATATATTTGCAATTTCAAACTTCTATTGCAATAGAGTTCGAATGCAACTTTCTATTTGGAAAGAATTTATAGGAGGTCAATAGAGGTGAAACCAATAGCTTACAAACCAAGGTTTATTTCATAGTAAGCTTACCTTCTGTTATTTTTCTGTAGGGGTTTTGGTATACAAACTTCACAGCAAAAAGGAAAAATATAAAGACTCAAAATGCAAAAGAAAATGAGTGAGAGAGAAAGGAATATATATTAGAAGTTTTTCAATGACCACATCAATACTTATGTAAAACGGAGGAAAATGGGAGAAACCTGCGTAAGCTTCATAAAGTAATCTGTGTTTTTTTTTAGTGTAAAGCAAGATGGTGGAGTGATAGTGGCTTCTAAAGTCATTTCAAAGAGTACCTTTAGAGATCATAAAGAAACCTAAGGGTTTTTTCTAAAAGAAATCACCAGGAAAAGATTCAGCTGTAGCTTGTTATGATAAAGAGCTTTGTTATATTTTTCTTCAAAAAAGAGCAAATACAAAAAATAAAAGGGGTTTTCAGCCATTATAAATCTGTAAGGGAAAATGACTACAAAGTATGGCTACAACTTGAAATGGTAGGAATACTTTTGTTATTTCGAGTTTTCTCTCTCTTCAAAAAATGAAACCAAAGACTAAACATGCTCATAAAGATTACCTTAAGCTCTTTCCTTTTGTTTCTCGCCAGATCTGTCAATAAAAGATGCTCTGTGTTCATATTTTCACCATGTAATTACCTACAGAAACCCTTGGTCGGCAACAACTTGGCTTCTTTGAGAATCTTCATCTAAAATTAGCTTTCTTTCTTTGGTTTTGTTTTAGGGTTGCAACCCTAATCTTAATAGCCTACGACATTTTTTCCAATGTTCTATTTAAATAAAACATTAACTAATGTGAGTGCACGACCCTACTTTTTCTTTTTATGCTTTAGGTTTTTATTGCAAACTTCATAATATGATGCTATATCATACCCTTGCGAAACCTTTGTAGCACATGTTTTCCATCTAAACAAGGAGTTCACCTCATTTTGAAATTTCCACCTGAACTTATTCGTGGGGTTTGATGATGTATTTTTTATTTTGCATATATTTATTGTAAAACAAAATAGTTTTAAGGTGTATTATAAACCTTAGAATTGTTTTGTTATTTCTTAAATGCAAAATATTTATGGCCTTTTTTTTCAGTTGGGAGAGAAAACAAATGGAGTATTGGAGAGGTTTTTTCATTTTGGAGACATCTTTCCATGTTTCTAGGGCCATTATTGCACCTTATTGGCAGTTTTAATTATTTGTTACGGTCAATATCATTCCTTCTCACATATTGTAGATAGTTTTGTGAGGAATCTAGAGCCTTTTTTCTAGGCTTTTCTAGCGCATCCGACCCAAGGTGGTTATTGGAACCTACTTTGGTGCAACCACTTGGTTGGTGAGTTCTATTGGCTCATTGTAACTCATTTTGATTTCAGTTCTTAATTGGCAGTTTTCTGGAGATTGTTCATCATCATATTTTAGTGTAATTTTGTAACTCATGCAGTCATGCAAACTGTGAGTACCTTGAGAAATTTATAGTATTGATTCAGTCTACTTTCTCATCACTTGCTTGTTAGTGTACATGTCCTTTGAAATTGATCAGTATACTTGTGAAATTTGTGCTTTTCCCTGTATTTTTGTATCTTCAAAAAGTACCTTTCTTTGCAAGAGAATATCTATTTTACAGGTTATGAGTTGTGTGAGAAATACAAGGGTTTAAGTTATGAAATTTATTTTCTTTCTAGAGTCTTGTATAAGCACCTTCTCATAAATCACTTTTGTAATTGATATACAAAGATGAGTTGTGTAGATTTTCTGTCAATCTATTAACTCAAAGTGTAACAAAATCAAGTTTGCATGCCATTATAATATCAAAGTTTTATATTCATTTTTAGTATTGCATTTTCCTTACCTTTTTACTCAAAAGACAAGTAGTTTTAGGTAAAATCAATGGGAGCCAACTTTTCTGGAGGTAATTTTTTGTAATAGGGTCACCCACAACCCTAGAAAATTTCCCATGTTACTCATGATTGGCTGCACTTAATCTCAGCTTGGGTGCAAATCATTAGAGCTAATAGTTTTTAGCACGCCCGGTGGGACTATCAAATCAAACAGTTTAGAAAAAGCGTAAGATATTAGTGGTTTTGATATGCTGCCAACATTTTCAGGCCTTTGAGAGGCAAAATATTTCATATCTGGCGACTTTCACTGTGGGAAAAAACTTAAATCCAGTGTTGAAAGGCTTTACATGAAAATGATTTAGACTAGAAGTTTAGAAACTTTTGAATATCTGCAGTTATCTCCACCTAGAAGGCATAGTAGGTCTGTTAAGAGAGTGTCCATTTGAAAGAGGGTTCAATCAACCCCACCAAGCTTTAGACCAACTTTCAAAGCTAGTTCAGTTGTTGTTATAGCCTCTATTCCTGTTGTTTTGGTTCAGGTTAATCAACCTCGAGTTGTGCAAATGGCCAAAAATCAACCCTTTGTGCCATTCAATGGAGGCAGTCCATTGAATCTGGCCCAACATGATGATATTCTTGTAGCAGCCTTGAAGAGTTTACCTTTTTTCATAGGAGAGGATCAAACTACTCATATTGAACACATCAGAGATGTGGCATCTCTTTGTTGGGTTCACCATATAACCCAAGAGAATGTAGCTGTCAGATTGCTTGCAACCTCCTTTAAGGGAAAAGCATTACAATGGTTTAGAGGTCTGCAAGTTAGGTCAATTGCAACTTGGGATGAATTAGGGGACAGGCTGCATAAGCAATTTCAGGACAAATCTGATCATTTGTCATTAGTTGAATAGTTAACAACCATAAAAAGAGCTGCTCAGGAGCAAATATTAGATTTTAACTTCAAATTCTAGAAAACTTGGGATAGGATTCCAGCTACTATGAGGCCTTCTCCTAAACATGCCTTTTTGTATTATTTGAAAGCCATAAATAGTGAGATAGCAGTAATGACATAGTTAATGGGAGGGGTATCTCTACTAGATGCTTATGAAGTAGCAATAAGGGCATAATTTTTTTTTGATTTAGGTAGGTAAGATTGCCCCTAGGCCACCAATGCCAATATTTCCTGAGATACAACCTAGTATGCCACTTCAAATACCATCTTTTACACCTTTTCCAATTGTTCCAATGTCATCAGCTGCTATTCCAGCTACTGTTACAACTGTTGTAAATCAAGAAAATTCCTCAGCAAGCTCATCTCAGGAACTTCAAGAAATTAAGAATTTATTGCAGACTTTTGGCAATAAACTGGTGAATCTAGAAAAACAACAGTCATACAATAGGCCTTATCAACCACAAAATCAAGTTGTAAATCAGCCTTATTAGGGTCAACAACAACAGTATCAAGGTAATAGATAGCCTTATCAAGGAAATTATTAGGGTCCAAGATAGAATATTAACCCAAGGCCCTTTCAAGTTTACAATCCTACTCCTATTAATGCAGCCAAAGACATTGTTCCTGTTCAGAATAACTTGGTTGCAGATTATGAATGGTGCTATCCTTACAACCAACCTCATAATCAAGCCACTTGTTCAAACACAATCATTAATCAGGCTTTGATGGTATAGGGTGTTTCAAATTCACAGAAGAACCCACCTAATGATGGATCCTTACAGCAGCAAGACCAGTCTACCAGTGAAGCCACTCTTCTAAACTGGCAAGGAGAAGAGTTTTGTGGAGTTAATGCAAATGATTCTCCAGTTGTTGCAAACACAAGATCAAAGAAAAGAGCCTTTGAACTTGAGCAGGTAGCTGATAAAGGAAAATAAGTAGCTACATAACCATCTACATCACAAGTGCCTCACATTTTGTAGAGGAATCCACAAATAGCCGCAAGAGAGAATCCTCACTTGCAAACTGAGCCTGCTATTGCAAGAGTACAACATAAGATAAATTTTGTAGTGCCTTTTAATATTGTTGAGAATATGAAAAAAATGAATATCACAATGTCTATGTGGGATTCCTTGGAAATCCCAGGTCAAAAGGAGTTATTATAGTTTGCTTTAACTAAAAGGGAAACAACTAATGAACCTTCAGTTGATACAACTAAGGCTGTTTTCACAAATGAACAGAAGGATAATGATGTGCAACAAAATAAACAGCCAGGAAAGGAGTCTGAAAAGGGCATTAAGCCTCCTCCTTTCTATGTGAAATTAATTGTGGGAGATAAATTAGTTCATTACTACATGGTTGATAGTGGAGCCAGTAGTTCAGTCATGCCAAAGAAGATTGCAGACCAGTTAGGACTAAAATGCCAGCCCCTTGAGAAAGGAGTGCTTCAGTTAGATGGTACAACAGTTAACACTATGGGTGTTATCAAAGATTTGGGACTCACATTACATGCCTGTTTGAAATTTTCTATTCCTCAAGATGTTTTCATTATTGACTTACCTCCTTTCTTTTCCTTGTTCCTATGAAGGGACTTCACTGCAAAGATTGGAGGTTATCTATCATCTGATTGGTCCCATATGCTCTTCAGGACCAGATATGGAACAAAAGTAACAATTAAGTCTGAGTCATTGGCTAAGGATCACATTGAGCCTTATGTGCCAAGTGCAATTTGTAGACACCGAAATTTGGTCAAAGCCTGCGACTTCAATATTCTTCATAATTCCTATTCTTCTATTGATTAAATAATCTTAATTATTTAATTAATTCATCTTAACATTAATTCTTCTATTGATTAAATAATCTTAATTATTTAATTAATTCATCTTCTGTTAATTCTTCTATTAATTAAATAATCTTAATTATTTAATTAATTCACACTTTTCTTTATTCTATCCATTAATTAAATAAACACTTTTATTTAATTATGTTACTAATTAACCTTATCCTTCTTGTCAAATTAAATAAATTCTTATTTAATTTACTCTTATCTTACTTCAACTATAATTAAATAAATTCTTTATTTATTTAATTATTCATTTAAATCCTTCATCACTTAATTAAATAAATCTTATTTATTTAATTATTATTCAAATATCGAGTCTTGAATTAAATGAATTATTTAATTCATGAATTCTATTTTAATGCATTCCTCTATATTTAGATAATTGTGTGAGTTATCTAAGTATTCACTTTTACTTAACTCAAAGATCTATTCAAATTACTCAGTTAACTCTTGCTTTAATGTCCGAGTGGCTTTCACGAGTAATCTCTTCATCAAATCATTCAATCGTCCAGTTCTAACCAATTTGCGTGTACATGCATATTAATTAAATATTCTTATTTAATTAATTAAACCTTGTGCATGCATTCGAAGAAGAGTTGCTTTAATCAATCTTTATCTTTGTCATGCAAAGATAATTCTTCTGTTTTTGAATACCAAACTCAAAGATTAAATCATTTATTTAATCTTTAATTCTATTTCTAATTTGTATCACTCATGTCATTACTAACTGTTACTAGAATGCATAACTAATCAGTCAATCTCAACCGTTCGTTGATCTTTCAATCCTAGCCTGTCATTCGAATAATCAATTTTCTATAAATTGATATGTCATTCTTCATTCCAATCTCTCTCGAAAACTCGCGAAATCTTATGACTTTTGAAAGCACTTATCTTGAATCTTCGATGTTTTGCTAAATCATTATCTTAGGCTATACTTGCATGAACTTACGAAAAATCTAAGGGAAATTATACTACACAAGCAAAATGGAGAAAGGAAATCGAGATGAATCATGGAAATACGTACAAATTTGGTGAGATTGTTCAAGTTTTATTTACGTTTTTGACTTCCTTTGTTCTTTGTTGCTTAACATTAGATTGCATT
The DNA here is from genome assembly GCA_007258455.2 of Sequoia sempervirens. Lineage (NCBI taxonomy): Eukaryota > Viridiplantae > Streptophyta > Pinopsida > Cupressales > Cupressaceae > Sequoia > Sequoia sempervirens. The sequence continues at coordinate 55,411,742 of VDFB02270651.1, read as the reverse complement.
TAGATTCGCATTGCACATTTGCTCTGATATGTTTCTTTCTGCACTTTCTAGATGTTACATTGGTGAACCTGACATTTTTGTAGAGAAATTTGTGTGTTTTCTTGTTTATTTTCGTTGTTTTGCAGGCTACAGCCAAGAATTCATACGAAATCCCATCACCTTCTTTTGAGCACAGAAAAATGGGTGAATAAAATATTTTAAAACGTTTTCTGGGTTTTGTAGATCTCGTTCTCAGCTTTTCAGAACTTTAAATGGTTTAAAATTTCATTAAAATTTGAGAAATTTATGGCCATTTTAGTGATCAAAGTTTTTTAAGCTTTAACTGTTAAAACACAAATTTTCTTTTGTTTATAACACTTTTGTCTTGCAGGATTTTGCAAAACGTTTTCTGGGTTTTGAAGGTCTATTTCTTAGCTTTCCATAGATATCTACAGTTTAAAATTTTGTTTAGTTCTGAAAAAGTTATCACTATTTTAGTTTGTTGTTTTTATTTAAGTTTTTTTTGCAATAATCTTCTGTTTTCAGCATGTGTTTTGAGGAGTTAACGAGTTTTTGCAGGATGATTGACGAAGACAATACTTGAAACAACTAACGAATCTTTCTGCAGAATGCATGTTGAAGACCCTAGTTAAACTTTTGAAATAGATTGTTTGGTAATGTAGCAAATCTTTCATTTGGATTAAAATTAACAAGTGTCTACTGTGTTTGGTGCGAAAGCACAACTGTATAATTACCCTCACGATTTGGTACATTGAAGTATCCTCTCCCCTTGCGCATCCGTGTGATCCTGGGTGTAAGAGAAATGGTTACCAACTCTAAAACTTGGGCCTGTTCTGGTGGGAAAAAGTACTCACCCCAGGATGACTCAGACTGGTAGCACCCTGAACCTGAGGGACTTCCAGCCGGTATATAAAAGTGGATTCTTGGGGAAAACCCAAGAATCATGAGTGTGGTTCCAATGAGATGGATCCAAAAGGGGACTCTCACCGCATGAATCATGCCCCACAAATGGAATTCCCGTATTAAACACCTTTTGTTTTAGAGACCAACCATTTTTGGCCATTGCTTGGTATAGTGCAGGGTACAATATCATGCCCGAAGACACTCACTATTGATCCCCTTGAGTAGAGATAGCAGTTCTTGGGAGGTCATTGCCCAAAGAATTCAAAATTGGTGTGCTCAAAAGATGTTAATGAGCCGTGGAGGGGAGCCAATGCCACCAAATTTCTAAGCTATCCGCTCTCGAGAAGGAAAGGTGTTTATCACCAATCTGGGGTATTTCGATGGGCTATACCAAGTATACAAACCCTAGGCCTTTTGGCCTATTAGGATGTGCTTGTCTGTTGTCAACTTAAACATTCTTTGAGTCCAAAATCAAACTGAAAACACTTTGTCTTATGATTGTTCTTGTTTTCCAGAATTTGATCACGAAAAATAGAGTCAGTTTTAAATCTCAGATCACTGAAAAATTCACAGAGAGTCACAACTATTCACCATAAAGTCACAATTGATTTTTAGAGTCACATCTGTCATTTAGGGTCGCATCTGTTTAGCATAGAGTCACATCTGCCAGATCAATTCACAATTATTTTGCAAAAAATTGCATATGTTATATTCTAAGTCGCAACTGTCATTATGAGTCGCATCTGTTAGAAGGTTAACCACATCTATCAGAGTCAGACATTAAACTTTATTAGGGACATGCATTTGATCATCAGAAAACCATAACTATGAAATTTAACCACATGTGTGAAATGCTGCGACGCATTTGCCTGTTCAGAAAACCAGAATTCACGATCACTGTCCAGTCAACACGATTATACCAGTGTTTCAGTTGGCATCCCACAAATAGACTTTAAATAGAAATAGGAAATGATTTTGCTCAATTTTGCATATATAATCATTACCATAGTTTTCCTAATTTAGAGTTTGGTCTCATCTTAGAATACATTTTTCCTTTGGAGTAAACTTCTAGGAGGGTCATTTTTACAAGCTTTAGGATAGGTCCACCATCTATACTTAAGAAAAATCATAGCATCAATGAAATCTGTCATTGAACCTAGTCCTATCATTTTATCCTTGGTCCTACAGAGAGTCCATCCTAGCTCATCAGTCTAGTTAGGAAACTCAACTTGTCTTTGATCCTCGTCCTACATTGGTTCCTTGAATTACCTAGATTGACGCCTTGGTTAGAATTTAGGTAGTTGGTCCCTCCGTCTTAAGTTAACAGAATTTATTCCCATAAAATTTTACTTCGACTTTGCATCTCTAGATCTTATACTAGCGTCATCCTAGAACATTCTTTATTTTGCACTCAGAAAATCCCAAAAACATACACTAGAGTCATATTATCCATAGACGTAGTTTTGCATTTCCCGCATATTGAGCTAATCTTACATGGTCGAAACTAGGTCTAAGAGAAGAGAGAGAGAAAAGATGTCGAACCCAAATGAATTCATTAATCCATTTTCTTCAAGACCTCATAAGACTCTATTAGAAAAATTCACCACTAGAAACACTCAAGGACATATTGTAGTAGAGGACATAGAGGTTGCCGCATAGGACCCTGAGTTTTCCTCTTTCATAGATGAGTACCTAGCAAATGATCGACAATGATACTTAGCCAAATTGCTAGCTGAAGGTGCTACCTTACCTACATGATTTGATATTAGCACCTTACAAACCCAACCTACACAAGGGACAAATACCACGACTGCTAGCAACTATGCCATCTAGCACACCTACATAGAGTACGATAGTCCATATGTCTCCATTTGGTACCTCTGGCATGACATTGGGATTTAATTTCACTATAGGGTCTTCATCATCCACTCCCTTCGGTCCTCTTGTTGGGAGTAAAAGACCTAAAACGTCAGCCTCTACACCTTATGTCGGTGTCACAAGTTCACAGTCAACGACCATACCTAATGCTAGTATCACGAGTACCATACCTAGTGCTCAAGTCACTAGTACTATACCACAGATTACACAAACAGGAGGCATTCCCTCCTTCCAATATGACAATCAAAATCCATTCTCCCAAACTGGTAATCAGAATCCATTCACACAGATTCTGAATCAGAATCCATTTTCTCAGATCGGTGGTCATAATCCATTTACACAGACTCCAAGTCATCAACAATTCACATAGATTCTGAACCAGAATCCCTTCTCCCAGAGTGGTACTCAGAATCCATTTACATAGATCCCAGGTCAACACCAATTTATGCGAACTCCAGACCAGAACACATTTACCAACATTCCAAATCCAAACCCACCACAAATACCACCGTTTAATTGAAACCCATCACGAGACTTTGGATTTCATAATACATACACGGATCCCCATAATCCCCCTAGCACATCTTTGACTCAAGTTGACGTCTTACAGACACAAATGCAGGCACTACAAACGCAAATGGATAACATGTCGGTGTCAACTAAGAAATCCTTTTCAACAAAGGACATATGCCCATTTCCATTTGATAGATCATTGTACATGACCCCTTTCCCTCACGGATATGTCATACCGAATCTCCCTAAGTACAATGGCAAACGAAATCCAATAGAACATATAAGGGAATTTTCTACCATATGCATAGATGTTGCTTATGACCCCACGTATCTTATGAGACTATTTCCAAGAAGTCTTGTAGGAATTGCACTAGAGTGGTTTTCGGGTCTAGATTTTGGCATCAGATCTTGGGGTGAACTGGTTGAGAAATTTGGGGAGCAATTCTCCTTCAACATAGATCACGAGATAAATATAGCAACCTTGTGTCACACAACGCAAGACAAAGGTGAAACATTCATCACTTTCTTCCAGAGATTGAGGACTATAGCTAGTAGGTGTCCTGTCGAGATACCCGAAAAACAAAAAGTTACTATGTTTCAAGAAAACCTTCATGCAAAACTCAAGAGTAACTTAAGGGTACATTGTTGTACATCTTTTTCGGAACTAGTGGAAAAAGGGGTTATAATAGAGAAGGATCTCATTGAAAAGGGAAAACTCAAGACATCAACATCCAATAGAAACCTAATCATACAAAACACCCCCTGACAGAAACATATTTTGGTTTCACAATAAAAATGTCACCAATGATGGGGTGGTTGATGTTAAAACAGTACAAGCGGGACCACTTATCACATTACAAGGGCCTCACACTTTTTCCAACACACTTAATGCTGTCAATCAACCCCCTAACATGGTCCAAAACACTCAATGTCCACAACAACAGAGGCAGTTCCAAAAATGTGAGTTCACTCCCTTAGGGGAACCCATTGAGTCTGTCTTCAAACAACTGTTACAACATAATCTTCTACAGTTGCAAGAACCAAGACAATACGATCTAGGACAATTTAAACCGACTTGGTAGGATGATAATGCCTTTTGTGATTATCATAGAACTAAGGGACATAACCTACATAACTGTCGACAACTGAAGAATATCATACAAGATCTTGTCAAAAAGAGAATAATTGAAGTTAGTGGATAGAAACAAAAATCATCAAACATGGATCATCAAGTCTTTTCTGACTCATTACATGATCACGGGAAGGGAACTATTCCCAGTTCGAGTACTAAGACCCATATGTTAGCCAACTATGCCAATATCAAGCATGATTATAATAGCGGCAAAATCATTATCACCTTCGCGCTGCTGATGAGAATATCAATACCATTACTATCAATACCAATCCTGAGTGTGCAGTCAATACTCATTGTACTAAGTTCACTATCCAAGGCCCTCCATTGCAGAAAACACCATAGCCTTCCAAGTTACAATATAACCTCCTTGACCAGTTGGGGAAGACCCAAACCCAAATCTCAATCTTGGAATTGTTACGTATTTCCCCTAAGCATCGATCTATTCTCAATAAGGCTTTACAAAACACCACGGTCCCTAATGATCTTGATGTCAATCATTTCCAAGAAATGGTGGGCTACTTGACCAATAATCACCATGCCACATTTTCTGAACAAGACTATGCAACTGAAAAGACGAACCATAACAATCCTTTACATCTAGAAGTCCTTGTTGATGATACCAAAGTTAGACAAGTTTTGGTAGACAGAGGAGTAGGGTTAAATCTATGCACTTTAAAACTAATTAAGGCATTAGGTATCTTAGAAGCATGCGTAGACATGACCAAAAGTATTGTCATAAAAGCTTATGATGATGAGGAACGAAAATCAAAGGGGGTGGTAACACTTCCTATTAGAATTGATCCTGTAGTAATGGAGACAAAGTTCCAGGTCTTGGATCTCACCTTTCCTTATAACCTTCTGCTAGGTAGACCATGGATTCATGCCATGAAGGCAGTCCCTTCCACATATCATCAATGTCTTAAATTCCCTTACAAAGGCACAAAAATAACTATAGATGGTGACCCAGATCCCTTCCAATATTGCACCAATCTAAAAGAGATCCCCGAACACCAAGTGCCAGTAAACCAAGAGGCTTCATCGTCTAACCCATCATCTTACATTGATCCATCCACACTCACTCGAACATATATTTCACCCTCAATTCCTACCACTCCTAGGGTTGAGATCCAAGACAAGGGTTGTGGAGAATATTACATGATGACATCTTATTGTGTTAGCCATTTGATTCCTCCTAAGTCCTATGGTTTACCTACATCAGACAGGGGACAGTCTATGGTCACTATACATGTTCCTCCTATGACAACTTTCATTAAATGGGGAGAATTAAGCAAAGAGGCTGTAAATACAGAAGATGTCACCTCCTGGCTGTATAGAGAAAATGATGAAGGACCTCTCTTGCTCTCTCGCATTCCTACAAATCTATATGGAAAGGGTTTCAAAATCATGCAGAGCAAGGGATATGAGGGACAAAGTGGTTTAGGCTTACATCAAGATGGGAGGATTGAACCAATATTTGTTTCTTAGTGGCCAAAAGGCATAGGGCTAGGGTTTCAACTGATTCAGATTGGCGTTCCTAGTACCCCATCACCCTTACTCAAGGAAGTAAGTGCTTCAGAAGATATTAAGACATCTCACGAACCATTGGACCAATATCACTATGACTCCCCTGACTCTAATGATTATGAGTGGGATTACCTATCCTCTACTTCTTCCATGGACCTTGACAAGTTATTTGGAGAACTTGACTTGATGTTAAGTTCCTCACCAAATCCCTTGAATTCCTGTCCACCAAAGAAAATGACAAAAGAGGAATGGTTTAAACACTACTATTGGGAATCACTTGATCCTACCTCCTGGAAACCTGAGCCACCTGTTTCAGATAGTCAAACCTTGGCATTAGGCCCACCTATCCATCCACCTAGACCCAAACCTAAGAGCAAAAAGGACCTAGTACAAGACTTTTGTAACCACATGAATAATTCAATCTTTACCTTGACCCCATTAAACTTTGATAACTCCGATGATGACATGCCCTTAGTTTATCCCCAACTCATTGATTGGGACCAACAAGACACACCCGTCTTAGACATTTTTGAGAACGAAAAAGCAATTGTTGAGTTCTTGGGATTACAAGAAGGCATACCAAATGGTGATCATAAGGCTGGTTTTACCATTGACTTGGACAACAAAGCATATTTTGGGGAATCTGTTCAACCCCCCAGTCACAAAAATGAGAAAAAGAATAAACAAGATAAAAAGAATGAGTCTTTAGGTGAAAATCGAAAGGCACCTTTAGACAATGAAAAAGTAAAAATAAAGGATGCATCTGAAGGTGAAAACCTCTCTAAGGCACCTGAGGATGGAGGTTTGAACATTCTTCCCATTGCACAGGAAAAGTCACCAATGCTAGTGGAGAATTCAGTAGAAGTAAACATAGGAACCAAAGAGAATCCTCGACTGGTTTATTTTGCAGCATCATTGACAACATAAGAGCAGCCAGAGTTCCTCAACTTCTTTGCACAGAGACAAATAAACTTTTCCTGGTCATATGCAGAAATGTCGGGGTTGGATCCTGAACTTGTTTTACATCACTTGCCTTTACAACTAGGTGTTAAGCCAGTAAAACAAAAATTGAGAAAAATGCATCCACAGATTGCTTTATTAGTCAAGGCAGAGCTCAAGAAATTGTTAGACGTTGGTTTCATAAGATCAATCGACTATGTTGATTGGATCTCCAATCTTGTACCAGTTACTAAACCAACTGGGGGCATCCGCATCTACATCGATTTTAGAGATATCAACAAGGCCTGTCCTAAGGATGACTTCCCTTTGCCTAACATAGACATGATAGTTGACCTGACAGTTGGATACGAGATGCTATCCCTTATGGATGGATTTTTAGGTTATAACCAGATCAAAATTGCAACTGAAGATCAACCTAAGATGACCTTCACTTGTCCTTGGGGAACGTATTGCTGGAATGTTATGCCCTTTGGACTTAAGAATGTTGGAGCAACCTATCAACACGCCATGACCACTATCTTTCATGATCTAGTACACACTCTTATGGAAGATTATGTCGATGATCTTATTGTTAAATCCAAGACAAGGGCTGAACATTTACAGGTGTTAGACAAGATATTTCAAAGGCTAGAGCAATATAAGGTGAGACTCAATCCAAAGAAATGTGTGTTTGGGGCCAAGTCAGGAAAGTTGTTAGGCTATATCATTTCCAAACAAGGCATTGAAGTGGATCCAGCTAAGGTGAAAGCAATCATAGACATGCCTCCACCCACTAATCTTAGTCAACTAAGGACGCTACAAGGAAGGCTGCAATCCATCAGAAGATTTATAGTGCAGTTAGTAGATAAGACACACCCTTTTCAACATCTACTTAAGAAAGGGGTACCCTTTGCATGGATAGCTAGGTGTGGAGAGGCTTTTCAACTAATAAAAGAGTATTTACTCACACCACCAGTCTTAATGCCACCTGTTGAAGGAAGACCATTGATTATTTATATTATAGCAACCCATTAATCACTCAGAGCATTGCTTGCACAGAATGATGATGAAGGTCATGGAAGGGTAGTCAATTATATCAGTTGGACTTTGGTAGGTTATGAGCTCAACTATAGTACCATTGAGCGTGCCTTGCAGTAGTATTTGCTACCCAAAAACTAAGGCATTATATGCTAAACCACCAAAAGATGTTGATCACTAAAATAGATCCTCTAAAATATCTTCTCAGCAAGGCAGCATTAATGGGGCGACTGGCCAAATGGGTTATGATACATAGTGAGTATGATATCCAGTATGTAGAAAGAAAGGCTATTAAAGGACAAGTCATTGCTGATCAGCTAGCTGATGCACCCATATAGGTAGATCACCCATTAGTTGCAGACTTTCCTAATGAGTTCATATTCACAATTGACACAAACATAACATGGAAACTATACTTTGATGGCTCACATGCAAATCATGGCTTAGGAGCTGGTATACTGTTTATCACACCATAGGGTGATTCCATCCCTTAGTCATTCAAGATTGCATTTCCATGCACTAACAACATAGCAGAGTATGAAGCTCTAGTGACACGGTTACGCATGGCAGTCAAGTGGAAAATTAAGAATCTACAGGTATATGGCGATTCTCAACTAGTAATCAGATAGGTAAATGATGATTATGAGACTAAGGATGAGACGCTTGCTCCCTACAAATGCATGGCTGACAGCTTTAAAGAGTACTTTGACAAAGTCAAATTTCATTAGATACCTCGTGTTTTAAATAGGGCAGTAGATGCTATGGCTACAATTGTATCACTTCTCGACATTCCTAGCAACGTGCCTAAGTTTGAGTTCTTGGTAGAACAACTTTTAGTCCCAGCCTACGATATCCCAGATTTTGAAATGGTGTGTGAAATTGTTGGTCCTGATTCCCCATGGTACAAAGAAATCTATGACTATCTTCATGCTGAAGTCATACCCACTGGCCTATCAAACAACCAACGTAGGACTTTCCTTCGCAAGTTAGCCAAATACACCATTGTTGGAGACACCCTATATAGATGTGCCTTAGATAATACCCTACTGAGATGTCTTGATTCTACTGAAGCACAAGCGACCTTGCATGGGGTGCATGAGGGTATATGTGGTTCCCATTCTAGCGGTCCTACTTTAGCCAAAAAGATCATGCGACTGGGTTATTACTGGCCTACTATGGAAAAAGACTCATATGTCTTTGTAACGAAATGCCGCCAATGCCAAGTTCATGGAGACTTGATACATGCACCAGCACAGGAGCTCTATCCTATAACATCACCATGGCCCTTTGCCCAATGGGGACTCGACCTCATAGGTAAGATCCACCCTACATCATCTAATGGATACAAATTCATTATCATTGCCACTGAGTATTTTACGAAGTGGATTGAAGCCATTCCTATGACATACATTACCGGCACATAGATTTCTAAATTTATCCTAAACTATATCATCTGTCGGTATGGTGTCCCTCAGTCCATAATCACTAATAATGGCCTCCCATTTAAGAACCAAGAAGTCCACCATCTTTGTGATGAATTTCATATTCAACATCATTTTTCTACTCCATATTACCCACAAGGTAATGACCAAGCAGAGGCATCTAACAAAACCATCATTAGAATCCTCAAGAAGAATGTCAATGATGCTAGTCATGACTGGTATTTACAGCTTAACCCTGCCTTATGGGCTTATCGCACAAGTATCCATACTCCCACTGGTGTTACTCCCTATTCACTGGTCTTTGGTTCTGAAGCTATTCTGCCTATTGAGGTCAAGATTCCTTCTCTAAGAGTATCCTTGAAAGGCCACATTGATGATGAAGAGTACCGAGTATCGAGACTCCATGAGCTAGAATTCTTGGATGAGCGAAGACAGAAGGCATTAGACCATCTTCAAGCATATCAAAATCGTCTTCGTCATAGCTATAACAGGAAGGTATTGAACAAAAACTTTGACATTGGTGACCTGGGTTTAATGGAGAACCCAAAGAATCAAGCAGAAAGAGAAAAACCAGGAAAGTTTGAACCAAATTGGTTAGGACCTTATGTTGTTACAAAAGCTTTTGGATCAGGAGCGTACCAACTCTCTACTCCTGAAGGGGAACCATTGTCCTCGCCAATCAATAGTCTACATCTGAAGAAGTTCTATGCATAGCTTCTGAGAGCCTATGTCTTAATTAGTAAAAATACAAAAAAAATCATAAAATCACAAAAAAATCGTTACCAAGGTGAAAACCTGGTAAACAGGTGTCTTGGTAACACTAAAAAAATAAGACAATCTAGAAAATAGTAAAGGCAAATTATTCGTCCAATAGTGAAAACCACTTCGGTGGTGCTTTGGATAGGTACCACGGTGAAAACCCGGCAAATAGGTGCCATGTGTACTTCACTCTACTCCTTTGTCTACTATTATTCTAATATACCTACCTTGTACATAGTCCACTTCCCTGTACATACTACTTATCCGTGTACATATCCCTTATCTTTCCTATCCATCGCTTGTATATACCATTCATAATAAGTGGTAGTCTTTCCCATAACCTGAAACGATTGACATCGAGTGCATTTCATATCCCCATTTTACCCTATTCATAATCATTTGGTCTTATACTTGACTAGGGGAAAACACTTGACGTGTGTCATATTGATTCTTCTATTGGCTATGTTGAAGATGTAAAACCATAGAAAAATCCACAAACATCACAAAATGACCTGAGAAAACACAAAAACATCAGAAAACTTCAAAAAGACAAAAAAATCAAAACATTTCAAAAATCCAAAAATAGAGTCAGAGGCAGTCGCACTTGTTAGTCTTTGTCATTGTCGAACTACGAGGTCTCTACATGTATAACGTAGGCAAGGCCATCAATCAATGAGCCCCCGAGGCCGCACTAGGTCAGTCCATTAGGGTTTGTCACATTCACTTTCACACATGTCTTCTATTTGTAGTCAGTCTTGTCAGTTAAAGTCAAGTCGAACTATGAGGTCTCTGAGTGTATAACGTAGGCAAGGCCATCAATCGATGAGCCCCCGAGGCCGCACTAGGTCAGTCCTTTAGGGTTTGTCGTCACACACAATCAATTGTCAATACATCATATCAAGTCATGCATCAATCTGGTGAACAAGTCAGCAATGTCTCTAAGTCAAATCAAACAACTTTCCAAACAAAACAATCAAAACAGATCAACAAATGTCTACTACAGGATGTGTCCTTCTTGGAAACAGACATCATCATCATGGAAATCAACCTGTATCTTGTTTAGGATGAGTCCTTCCTGAATACTGATATCGGCAAAATAATCTATGTCTTATACAGGATGAGTCCTTCTTGCATAATCGAGATTGTCAAACAATCAAACATAGCCTTACACGGGTTATCACATCAACGACATCTGACTCAATGTCTTATACGATACATGTCTTTCTGAAACTAGGCTTTGTCATGCCTTATACAGATAGTCATAACATCGAAACTAGACTCAAAGTCTTATTCGGTATGTGTATCTCTTGAAATCAGGCTCTATCAATCAATCCTTTAATCAATCAAAACAAATCAAGCAAACAGATCAAGTTTTGGAAAATCTTTTACTGGATTTTTGACTTTTTGACTTATTTATCTTATCTTTTCACTCGGATTTGTGATGGGAATTATGTTACTAGCTTTCTCAAGGATGTCCCATGAAGGATTTAGAGAAGCAACGATGTATCATAATTCTATTTTCTTTGACTGATGTCTGTCGACTGTCTTTTAACTTTGATTTTTGAGTCATGTTACTAGTTTCCTCAAGGATGTCCCATGAAGGATTTAGATGAGCGATGACGTCACATGACCCATCTTTTACTTTGTTTGTTGTCTGTGGTTTGTCTTGACAAAACGATTGGGGCAATTTGTGCCCTTAGTATGAGTTACCGACAATCCTTGTCTGCGACTGTCTGTTATTCGCAAATGGATGACCTTGCACACCTTGATCTATCTCATATCATGGTGTTTGTCTCCATTTGTATTAGTCCCGCCCAATGATGATAAAGTGTAATACCTTTTGTGATACAACGAAACATTGAAGATTGCTAATACTAACATCTATCTCCTTTCTTTCGTTCTTTCTCAATCTTTCTTTCCGCACTAACAGTTCTTCTTTCTTGCATTATGACGTAGTCCTGTGACACACAACAATCAAAGTCATCCTGCATACACATACATGTTAAAAAAATACATACATATAGGCATTTATTATAATTAGGACATCAAGGCATTAGGACATTCATCATCACTCAATCCATATCATAAGCATTCCATGTACACAACAAATGTAAATACATGCATTACATTGCATTTGTATAACAACACATTGCATTTATATAGCATTACAAGTAGCATGCATGGTGCATATAACATCATATCGCATCTCATAACTATACTTTGCATACATCATATAGAATCAATATCACATAGAATCAATAGTATATCATTAGCAACATAAACATTATAAGATAAATATGATCATCCATCACATAGGCATGTAATATAAAGATCACATGTAAAAACAACTGCATAATCAATACATAGAAATGCATATCATGAGAATCACTGCCAAAATCATATATATATATCGCTCAACTGTGTCACATCACAATGTCATAATGTATCAATAATACATGGAAGCCCGCAGGCTATAGGATCATAATACAATGTCTCAATGCATCTCAAGACGTATCCCTATCCTGAACTACCACTGCTATCATGCCTGGAGTGTGTGGAGGAATGATGATGGGAACCCGATGACCTGTGAGCTAAGGGAGGTCTGTCATACGGACCTGCTCTGCATGGTTGCTCCACACCCTCTGTGCTAACTGTCCGTGTATGAGTCACAATCGGTGACCTGCTGCTACGTTCCTGCGAGTAACTGGGAGCCCGTCTCTCTAGCGGAACCTCTGCCTCATAAAGATCATGATAATATCTCTCTCCCCAACTCTAACTAGCTCCCTGGCAAAGGAAACTAATGGCCCAGTACATAAGGCTCTGAGCTCTGTGAATCTCTACTCTGTCTCCTGTCTTCGAGCTATAGCCTGATCATGGTCCAAGATGGCTATGTCCCTCTCTATCTGGAACGCATCCCTCTCTGACATTAGGACTCGCATCTGCTCCTCCAAGGAGGCAACCTGGGCTCGTAATGTAGCAGTATCAGGATCTATTGCCCCTGTCTCATCCTGTCTTCCCCTCACTCTCCCATCCTCCTTCTCATCCAACTCCTCTAGGATCTGATCATGAATCTCTGTCTCATGATCATCATCCTCCTCGTCATCATCCTGATAGGTCCCCAACAAACCCAAGGCATCAATCTTTGCCTCCTCTCTGCCTGCCTCTCCCTTCGCCGGGATATCTGGAATGGCCTCCTCCGCGGGCTGCTCCTCCTCTCTGCCTATCACAACATCCATCTCCTCCCCTCCTCTCCCAATATCTGGTATGGCCACATCCTCATCCCCTCGTCCCTCCTCATGGATCGGTGACAATGGTGGCCCTCGTCACCTCTGACCACGCTTCCCTCTCCTGCCCCCTCGGTGTCCACCTCGGCCATCATCTCCTCCATCACCACGACCTCCTCTATCTTCCTGACCTATGCCTCTGCCATGCCTGTCTCGCGGACCTGTCCCTCGCCGCTCTACCGGTGTTGGCTACTATGGATCTGTCAGGGGAATCAGTCTATGTACTGCCCACCACTGATCGTACTCCTTTATGGTCACCGGGTCTGCTGGACCATCCCCATGGAACTGCCTATAATGCATCAATGTCTGCCTCTGTTGTGGCCACTGGAATCTCTGGACCCCATAGGGGGATCTCTCGCGATGACCTCGCGAACTTAGCTCAACCTCTTGGCACATCCTGTACCTCTCCAAACTGCCGCAGGACACGATCTGGCAAATGATGCTCTATAATGTGGACATGTGAAACTGTTCATCTAGTCAAAAACTGAGTCTGTCGGCAAAACGACAAATGCTCGTCCTCGTTTGACCACTCTGTGAAGCCCAGGTATGGCCTTCATATAAACTAAACCATCGTGTCTATAGCATGCCTAAAATAGCCCGTATCTCCTATATGGTGCTGAGTATTAGCCCTCGCATAGTGAAAGGCATAAGGGGCTCCGTGTGGTAGGTCAATTGTAGCTGGTGGCCAGAAAATGGTGATATGCTCCCATGCCCATACCATCAGGAGCGTGGTACCACAACTCATGGACTGTGTATCCTGGTAGGAAATATCGTGCAAATGAAGGTACAACATACCTAGGAGACAAGGACCCCATGCATACACCTCACGTCTCTCTAGCATCCCTACAAGCATCTCCCCCCACCCCATAGGAAAACCATGACCTCGATGGTCAGGAAGTACTATACCACCTATCAATGTACACACTAAATAGTCTAGCCGCCTATATCTCTGAGCTAGCACATGCCACCTAATCTCATAATGGTCGAACCCTAACTGCCTAATGTCTGCATGCGGATAGTATCTGCACATCTCGGCCACACCCCTCTGGGTATCGTACCTCACCTGTGTACCTCTAATAGGGAGTCTGAGTATCCTGTACACATCCTCTAGTGTCACAGTGGCCTCTCTAGTCGGTAGGTGAAACGAGGATGTCTCCAAGTGCCACTGCTTGCATAATGCTGTCAATAAACCACGATTCGCCCAAATCTTGGGCATGTCTGTAACATGGAGAAGACCAAGGTGCTAGAGGAAACATCGCTCTACACTCCGCAAGCTGTCCCTGAACTGAAACGTTGTCGGCCTTGACTCTCGGGTATATACTGTATCCAACACGACCTGCAAAAAAAAGTTATACATGTTTCATGTTAGTATCAAACGACTATTCTAATGCAAACTGACTATAACAAACTGCTATGCAAATGCGTCATTATTTTGCAAATGCGTCATTATCTTTCACATGCGTCGTTGTCTCACACATGCGGTGCATAAAATACACACGTGTCATTCCATCAAACACATGCGTCGTTCTTTTTCACATGCGGTTAATTATATCACATATGTGTTGCATTCAACATATGCGTTGAAATAAATAACATTGTGTTGAGGGATATTCAAATGCATTTTAAAATAAACGAATGCGGCTATTCTAAATGCAAATGCAATGCAAATTCTCAAATGCGGCTATTCTAAATGCAAATGCGATGCAAATTCTCAAATGCAGTTCATAAATCTACAAATGCGTTGAACCATAGACAAACTATGCAAAACAGTTAACGTAAAATTGCAAATGTGTTGTTCTGCAAACAAATGCGTCATTCACGCATTCATATGCAGTGTTTTAACAAAGTGACGCATAAAGAAAACTACCATTAAATGCAGAAATTATGTGCACAAGAAAAAATTTCAAAGGTCAAATTTGAGGTACATACCGGGGGGTCCGCGTCGGCTAGCCTTTGGAAGGTCCGGATCCTGTATGCGCGATGGTGAGTGTTTGGAATGGGCGACATCCTCACTGTGGGTGCAGAGAAAAATCTCAATTCTAGGGCTAGGTGGGTGAAAATGAATTGGTTTTTACCCAACTTCCTATATATACCTAGGGCTTAGGTGGCATTTCTTTCCTACTGGCCACATTACCTTCCAAATTTGATCTCCCCGTACCCATCCCTAACATTTCCAAACTCAATTATGTCAACTCCACTGCATTTCTGGCTATCCAATGGACTAATCGGGATCATTTCCAAATCTTTCTAAACTTTTTTGACAATTTATCAATTTTCCCGAGGGGGCATACCTTCACTTGTTTTACACTGGGACATTACTGGGGCATTTTTTTTTATCAATTTTTTTTGACACAATGCAGAAATGACATTGTATCAAAGAGGGGCAAATGTAGACATCGAAATTTGGTCAAAGCCTACGACTTCAATATTCTTCATAATTCCTATTCTTCTATTGATTAAATAATCTTAATTATTTAATTAATTCATCTTAACATTAATTCTTCTATTGATTAAATAATCTTAATTATTTAATTAATTCATCTTCTGTTAATTCTTCTATTAATTAAATAATCGTAATTATTTAATTAATTTTCTTTATTCTATCGATTAATTAAATAAACACTTTTTATTTAATTATGTTACTAATTAACCTTATCCTTCTTGTCAAATTAAATGAATTCTTATTTAATTTACTCTTTATCATACTTCAACTATAATTAAATAAATTCTTTATTTATTTAATTATTCATTTAAATCCCTTCATCACTTAATTAAATAAATCTTATTTATTTAATTATTATTCAAATATCAAGTCTTGAATTAAATGAATTATTTAATTCATGAATTCTAGTTTAACACATTCCTCTATATTTAGATAATTGTGTGAGTTATCTAAGTATTCACTTTTACTTAACTCAAAGATCTATTCAAATTGCTTAGTTAACTCTTGCTTTAATGTCTGAGTGGCTTTCTCGAGTAATCTCTTCATCAAATCATTCAATCGTCCAGTTCTAACTCATTTGTGTGTACATGCATATTAATTAAACATTCTTATTTAATTAATTAAACCTTGTGCGTGCATTCGAACAAGAGTTGCTTTAATCAATCTTTATCTTTGTCATGCAAAGATAATTCTTCTGTTTTCGAATACCAAACTCAAAGATTAAATCATTTATTTAATCTTTAATTCTATTTCTAATTTGTATCACTCGTGTCATTACTAACTATTATTAGAATGCATGATTAATCAGTCGATCTCAACCGTTTGTTGATCTTTCAATCCTAGCCTGTCATTCGAATAATCAATTTTCTATAAATTGATCTGTCATTCTTCATTCCAATCTCTCTCGAAAATTCACGAAATCTTATGACTTTTGAAAGCACTTATCTTGAATCTTTGATGTTTTGCTAAATCATTATCTTAGGCTATACTTGCACGAACTTACGAAAAATCTAAGGGCAATTATACTACACAAGTGAAATGGAGAAGGGAAATCAAGATGAATCATGGAAATACGTACAAATTTGGTGAGATTGTTCAAGTTTTATTTACGTTTTTGACTTCCTTTGTTCTTTGTTGCTTAACATTAGATTGCATTTAGATTTGCATTGCATGTTTGCTTTGATCTGTTTCTTTCTGCACTTTCTAGACGTTACACAATTAATGTTAATTGTGTTGTTCTTGAGGATAGTGAGCTTGCTACAACTCAGGAACTACAATCTGAATGTATATCAGAGGTGCTGCTAAATGAGTGGGCAGTAGAAAACATCATAGATAATCCAAGTGAACTTATTCAAGAAGCTGGATTAGGCATTTATGTACTTCATGAACCTAAAACAGAGATTCCAAACATTGAAAAGAAAGCAAAACAATAGTTATCACAACAAGATGAGTTATGGCAGATGTACTTTGATGGCTCCAGAAGAAAAAATGGACTAGTGGGGGTGCAATGTTGATTTCACCATAGGGTGACATATATTATGCTGCTTTCTGATTTTCCTTTTCCTATTCTAACAATTCTGCTAAGTATGAAGGACTGATACAAGGTTTAGAATGGGCAAGGAGGAGAGGAATATGCTGTTTGCAGGTGTTGGGAGACAGTGAATTGATTGTTAATTAGGTAAGAGGGTTGAATGTAACAAAAATTAACACTTTGAAAGCTTACAAGCATAGAGTATGGGATATGATCAAGGAATTTGATGCCTTTAATTTGATTTCATTCCCTAGGAGTCAGAATAAACATGCAGACAGATTGGCTGCAATTGGTGCACAATTTGACATTCCTAATGAGATCAGAAAAGAAAAAGTACAACCACATGTTAAGATAATTGTTAGGCCATCTATTCTAGATAACAACATTAATTGTCAAGTCTTTGAAAGTGATGAGCAAATTTTAAGTTTTTTACTTGAGGAAGACCAGTTTTCTATTGTAAATTAGGAAAAGCTGAAACAACAATATGAAGATCAGATTATCCAGCTGAAAAAAAATAAGTTGCCTAGGGGCTTGGTTACTTTAGAATCCATATTCAGTATTGATGATCAGTTGAAAAGGAATAAAACTAGTATTCAGATTAAAGAGGAGCATTACAAAGGGTTGGAGATTTTTAAAGGTAAGCTTCTCAAGATTGGAAAAAATTGTTTTGAATCAGATAAACAGGCTTTCATTGCTTTATGTCAAGAGTTTCAGGATATTTTTGCTTGGGACTATTCCGATTTGAGAGGTTTGATCCTAGAATTGTTCAGCACACAATAGAACTAAAACCTAATGCTAAGCCCATTAGGCAAAAACAGAGACCATTGAACCCTAAGCTAGAACCTTTAATGATTAAGGAATTGACTAAGTTAGTCAAGGGTGGGATTATTTTTCCAATTAAGTATTGAGAATTATGACTCAAATTTACTGGCTTGATTGCTTCCTGGAGCAGTTTTGTTTTCCTCCTTCGTCAGCCTAAGTTAAGTCGCTGGTTTTCAAGTTTATCTAACTGAAGTCGCGGGGTTCCAAAGTTTCATAACCTCCCGACTTAGCGACTATGGAGGGAAGGCTACTTCCTTTGTTGTCGGCTCATCGCGGGTTTCAGGAACTTCTTAACCTTTAACTTGGGGTTTGAAAGTTTAGGTTTTGAGCGATGGAGCGATCCCTGTGTCGGAAAGTCATGGGTTCTGGGAACTTCGTAACCTCCGACATGAGGTTCTGGAGTTTGGTTCTCTAGTGATATATCGACTTGGATGCCAACGGATGTGGGGACCACTTGGAGTTAATATTTAAGTCTTTTCCAGGAGACTTGTTGAGAATATTGTAGACTCCTTTTTGATGCTTTGGAATTGCACAAGTAGTGGACGTGTGTCTTGGTGGACCCCTCACCATGGCAAGCGGAATATGAAGTGTGTACAGTTGGAAAACGATGGTTGGTTTCCAACTGTCAACAGATGTGGGACCCAATAGGATGGTGAATTGTGTAGAAGGCCAACAGGTGGCGATGATGTGGAGGACATATGGCATGTGGGCCCATGTGCTCAGTGGACATTGGTGAGATGGTAATGTATGTCTCTTTGACTGGACAACATGGTGTTAGGTGGATAACCCTAACTTCAACGGTGGAGATTTTTATGATTGCTTATCTGACGGCCAACATTGGAGATGGCATATGGTTTGAAAGGTGTATGAGCTTAATGACATCGGGGAGACCTATGGGTTTGATGTGACATTATGAACTCTTGTCGATGGACGTTGTCTTGCTGATGGACTTGGTCGAGACCTTAGGATGATGGACAACATCGGGGAGACTTTGATGATCGGTGTGTTTTGCTAAACTGTGGCCAATAGACAAAGTCATGCTGATAGACTTGAAGGAGGACCTTGGTTGGAGAAGTTAGAGCGATTAATAGTTGGTTTGACTATTGGAATACGAACTGATCTACATAAGGTGAACCGTTTCTTGTCTGCTAAAGATGAATGTATATACATTGGATGTTTCACAGTAAGAGATAGAGATGAATTTCGCAAGAGGTGAAGGCTGAGCAGCTATGCAACAAAGAGGCTGAGAGGTCGGTGGTCGAGTCGTGTGGCTGTGTAGCCGAGTGAGATATCTCTCATTGAGAGAGGAAGATTGAGGCAGGATTATGCTGCCGAAATCTCTCCAGATTAAGTGTCTTGGTTGATCTCTCGTGTTAATCTGCATTGTATACTATGTGATAGTATTGTAATAGTGCGAAGGTTGTATGGACTAAGAGGTTGATCAGTGAAATGAAAAAAAGGAGAGAGGGAAACATAATAGGGTTGTTGCTAGTTTGTCTCTAGAATGAAACAAGGAGTAATCTCTGTGAAAAAGGCTATGAGCCTGAGATTGTATTGTAACTCTATTTGTTGCTGAATAATACAATGGCTCAGATCTTTTGGAGTGTGGGGTTTTTTACCTGAAAGGGTTTTCCCCATGTAAATCTGTGTGTTCTAATCTTCTGTACTATCTTTCATGTTTAATGGTTCTATTTGTTGAATCTGTTCATGCAAGTTGTTGAAACTGAATTTACATGTGCTTCTCTCGGAAAGATTAATGTGGGAAATGAACTGTGTCTGATTCCGCTTTGTGACATAGTTGTACGTGTTTTTTGAGGCAATCTATTTAAAATTAAAGTTACCAAAGGCACTACTGTTCTTGGAGGTTTCTTTGAGATGACAAATTTTTCCCGACAAGTGGTATCAGAGCCTTCTTTTGGTTGCTAGTTTTGGGTATTTCTCCTGTGAAGATTTCTTAGTCTTTCAGGCTTGAGGAAATCTGGCAGAATTGGTTGATGTATTAATCCTTTGGTGAGTGGAAGTCTTCTAGTATTCAGAGACAACACATAGTTTGAAGGATGGTGAAGATGGAGTTGGTTATCTTGGAAGTAGTATAGCCTTAATGTATGAGGTGGATTTCTTTGCTTCTTGGTTGAGTTGCAGAAAAGCTTTCTTATTGGGTGTCTGTGTGAGAGGCTTGGTGGTGATATGGAGAATCTTGGGTTGTGTCTCAGTCATGGAAGAGAGTGCTTATGCTGGGTGGTATTTCTTGGTGTTGGAAGGAATTTAATTCTATTAACCTTGGATGCTGAAGGCTATGGAGTTAATCATTAGATGGTTTGAAAGTTTTTGGAATAACCTATCTCTTTCTCGGATGCATGTGCATACTGATGGTTTTGGAATTGGCTTGAAGGGGGCTTGGAGTTCTTGAACTATTGTTTCCTTTTTTAAAGGTATATTGTACTTGCATTTTTTATGTGGTTTTGCAAGTTTTACACGTCAAGCAAAACTTGTGATTATGTGGAGTTGTTAAAATATTTTCTAGACCCTGAATTTTGCAGCATTGCTGAATGAGATGTTTGCAATTTTGCATGCCTACTTTGGCATGGTATGAGGAGGTGAGATGATTTCTTTGTATGAGAGTGTTGGTATGTGATTTTTCACTCAACATTCTTGTGGTGTTGCTTGTGGATTCCTTGACTATGGTGCTCGTTGTGGACATGTTTGGCAAATCGGATTTGGTCATGATCTGGTGTTGGAGTCTTAGTGTCTACATGCTTATCTTCTTTGATATCTCGGTTTATGATTACTAATGTGATGATGGGTTTGCACGTTCGATGGAATTGATCTTCGAGTTATGTGGTTGATGGTTTAGCTACCCATTGGATATAGTGAGATAACTCAGATGTGGATTTTCTATATCCATGAGGTTGATGCAATGCTGGTGCAGATCTATTAGTTGGCCTTGTCTGTGGTCACTTGCGCATTGATGTGATTGCTTTGAGATGAGAGGATGGATGGTGTTGAGTACCTGAATAGTCGGCTATGGGGACCTGTAGCATGTTGTATCATGATGTCATGGAAAACTTGGATACATTGCTTTGTGTAAGATTTTGACAGTGATGGTAATCTCTACTTGCTTTGGAGATCTTGGTGCCACTTGATGGACATGTTGCTGTGTGGACCTGAAAGATTTTCAGATTAGCAAATGTTGGGTCATGATGCTCAAGAAGCTCGGTTGTCATGATTCAGTGGGAGCTTTAGCAATGACTCTGGATTCATCACTTGGTGGTGAATGTTTTTTCTTTAGTGTTGCAGATGTTACTAGGAGGAGCTCTTTGATCCTGTTGTTGCAGAAGGGTTCTTTAGCATTTGCTTGGGCACTATTTGAGGATGTACAACATCTTGGAACCATGGAGGATGTTTGGAGTCTTTGGCTGAGGTGTTGCCAGTGCTTGATAGGTGATGTTGGTTTTGAGTTTGTTTGCTTTATGTCATGGTATACTCTTCTTTATGCACTGTAGTTTTGACATTGTGCATTGCACTTGAGACCATGGTATGTTCACTTGGAGCTTTGGTATCTCCTAAGGGGGATATGTAGATCATGGTGTCATGATAAGTTCCTATTTCAGATGTTTGGAGCTTTGACAATGGTCTAGATTTTCTCTGTGTTTTGAGTACATTGGTCATATGCTTGAGAACTTCATGTTATTGCAGTAAAGTAGTTTGGAGTTCAACATGGGATGATCATTTGTAGGTGCTCATGGATACATGGAGAATAAGGTGAGGCTGTAATTCTCCTGAGAAAGGTGTTGTTTTTAGCAGAAAGTTCGAGTAGCCTACACCTTGGTTGAACACAAGTTCAATAGAGACCAATGAGGAGATTGCTCTTGGATGAGTCATGGTGGCTTGTATATCTTGAAGGAGCATTCTCTTTTCCCACTCTTGGTCTACTTGGTAGTTTATCTGAGAGGTATTTTCCCATTATATCTTTCAAGTGTGTTTTATGCTTTCTTTCATGATATGGATCTTGAATTGTTGTTAAATGGTTTTGGAGGACTCATAGTGGAAGGTGGACATCTTCTTGAGCTTTTGTGTTATATTGATAAGAACCGGTAGGAGATGCCTTATGGGCTTATTTCCTGATATGGGAAATGAAATAGTTTGGTCTTCGTTAAGAAGCTTACATCCATGATTTTTTACATGTTACATTTGTTATGCTTGATCTTGGTGATTGAACAGTTGGATGTTATGGCATCTCTTTGGGATGGGAAGGAGATCATACTTGAAACATCTTGTTGTTAGAAGTCTATGTAGGAGGATGTTCTATAGGTATATGTTGTGAAAAGTTTTCTCTCTTTGGTCTTGGTGGTCTTCCTAATGTTCGGTTTCACATTACATTGGTCTGAGGTTTAGTCGGAGCTGTAGTGATCACTAGCTTGTGGTCATGCGTTTTCACTCATGATTAATGGGAGATGACATGGATGTTCTTAATATTTTTTCTTTGTTGGGTGTGGAGAACTTGGGAGAGCTGTGAAGACTTGTGTGGGAGTTCCTGATTGTGTTTTGTCTTCTTCGACTGGTTGGCACATGGAGCTTTCTTTTGGAGTACATGGGTTGGCTATGTTGGTGGCATAAGTTTACTAATGTTTGATACCTTTAAGGTATTGATGATTGGATGTTCTAGCACTTTTTGTGGGTGCTATTTTCAGTCACGTGGGTTTATTAGTTGGATGGAAGTAGTCAGAATGATTGTTGTTCTAGCTGATGTTATTTCTTTTTTTCTGGAGTGATGGTGGTTTCTTGTTGTTGATATCACTGGGGTCCTTTGCTTTTGTTCATTGGACTTGTGCCTATTCACCTTGGCTTGTACCTTTCTTCCATAAGTGGCATGTTGGAAGATGATAGAAATTTTTTCTTGAATGGTGGACACCTTGGATGATGATGCAGAAGTCTTGATGGAGAATAAGAAAATGTTTGAGATCTATGTGGTTTCATGGAAGGCTATGATCGGTTGCTTCTATTTAGCTCGTGAGCACAGTGAAGTGGTGGTTGTGTTGGTGCCTTTTCCATCTATAGGATCTGGTGCTTGTGTTCTTGAGACTGATGTGTATACGCCTTGGCTCTATCTTTTTCTTGTGGTAGATGGATGGAACTTTTGCCTGAGTTGGTGGACATCTTGGATGTCATTGTAGGTGTTTTGGTTGGAGCATGAAAGCATTGTTTAAGATTTTGTGTTTGCATTGGAAGAAGCCAGTAAGTTCTTCATCAAGTGGGAGAATGTTGAGAATTATGACTCAAGTTTACTGGCTTGATTGCTTCCTGGAGTAGTTATGTTTTCCTCCTTCATCGGCCTGAGTCAAGTCACTAGTTTTCAAGTTTATCTAACTGAAGTCGCGGGGTTCCAAAGTTTCATAACCTCCTAACTTAGCGACTATGGAGGGAAGGCTACTTCCTTTGTTGTCAGCTCATCGCAAGATTCAGGAACTTCGTAACTTCTGACTTGGGGTTTGGAAGCTCAGGTTTTGAGTGATGGAGCGATCCCTTTGTCGGCAAGTCATGGGTTCTGGGAACTTCGTAACCTCCGACATGAGGTTCTAGAGTTCAGTTATCTAGTGATATAGTGACTTGGATGCCAATGGATGTGGGGACCACTTGGAGTTAATATTTAAGTCTTTTTCGGGAGACTTGTTGAGAATATTGTAGATTCCTTTTTGATGCTTCGGAATTGCACAAGCAGTGGACGCATGTCTTGGTGGACCCCTCACCACAGCAAGCGGAATATGAAGGAGTGTTGATAGTTGGAAAGCTATGGTTGGTTTCCAACTACCGACGGATGTGGGACCCAATAGGATGGTGAATCGTGTAGAAGGCTGATAGGTGGTGATGATGTGGAGGATAGATGGCATGTGGGCTCATGTGCTCGGTGGACATTGGTGAGACAAAAATGTATGTCTCTTTGATTGGGAAACATGGTGTTAGGCGGATAACCCTAACTTCGACAGTGGAGATTTTTTTGATTGCTTATCCGACGACCAACATTGGAGATGGTGTATGGTTCGAAAGGTGTATGAGCTTAATGACATCGAGGATACCTATGGGTTCGATGTGACATTATGAACTCTTGCCGATGGACATTGTGTTGTCGATGGACTTGGTCAAGACCTCAGGATGATGGACAACATCGGGGAGACTTTGATGATCAGTGTGTTTTTCTAAACTGTGGCCAATAGACAAAGTCATGCTGATAGACTTGAAGGTGAACCGTGGTTGGAGAAGTTAGCGTGGTTAACAGTTGGTTTGACTGTTGGAATACAAACTGATCTACAGAAGGTGAATCATTTCCTGTTTGCTAAAGACGAATGTATATACATTGGAAATTTCATAGTAAGAGATAGAGATGAATCTCGCAGGAGGTGAAGGTTGAGTGGCTATGTGACAAAGAGGCTGAGAGGCCGGTGGTTGAGTTGTGCAGCTATGTAGCCGAGTGAGATGCCTCTCGCTGATAGAGGAAGATTGAGGCAGGATTATGCTATCGAAATCTCTCCAAATTAAGTGTCTTGGTTGATCTCTCATGTTAATCTGCACTGTATACTATGTGATAGTATTGTAACAGTGTGAAGGTTCTATGGACTGAGAGGTTGATCAGTGAAACAAAAAAAAGGAGAGAGGGAAACAGAACAGGGTTGTTGCCAGTTTGTCTCCAGAATGAAACAAGGAGTAATCTCTATGAAAAAGGCTATGAGCCTGAGATTGTATTGTAACTCTATTTTTTGCTGAATAATACAATGGCTCAGATATTTTGGAGTGTGGGATTTTTTACTTGAAAGGGTTTTCCCCACGTAAATCTGTATGTTCTAATCTTTTGTACCATCTTTCATGTTTAATGGTTTTGTTTGTTGAATCTGTTCATGCAAGTTGTTTAAACTGAATTTACATGTGCTTCTCTCAGAAAGATTAATGTGGGAAATGAATTGTGTCTGATTCCACTTTGTGACATAGTTGTACGTGTTTTTTGAGGCAATCTATTTGAAATTAAAGTTACTAAAGGCACTATTGTTCTTGGAGGTTTCTCTGAGATGACAAATTTTTCCCAACATTAAGCACACTTCCTGGGTCTCTAATCTGGTTTTGGTTAGAAAGAAAAATGGTGAAATCAGGTTATGTCTAGATTTTTGAGATCTTAATAGAGCCTCTCTAAAAGACCATTATCCTTTACCTTCCATGGATCAGATCCTCCAAGTGGTTGCTGGTTCAGAGAGATTCTCTCTGCTTGATGGGTACTCTAGTTACAACTAGGTATTGGTCAAAGAAGAGGACCAATACAAGACTGCCTTTACAACAAAATGGGGCACTATGGCCTACAAGAGAATGCCTTTCGGTCTATCCAATGTTGGAGCCACTTTTCAAAGGGCTATGGACATGGATTTCCAAGGCTTAATCAATAAATTATTGCTAATATATCTGGATGATATCACCATATTCTCAAAGAATGTTGATGAACATCTGTAGCATTTAAAACAAGTGTTTGAAAGATGCAGGGAATATGGAATCTACCTTAATCCCAAGAAAATTATCTTTGTTGTTCGTGAGGGTAAGCTATTAGGACACATAGTGTCAAAGCACGGAGTCACTATTGATCTTGAGAGAGTCAAAGCTATTCTGGAGCTGCCTTTGGCCAATCACAAGAAAGGGTTGGAAAGTTTCTTAGGCATAATTAATTTTTTGAGGAGATTTATACCTGATGTAGCAAACCTTTTACAACCCTTGACTGCTATGTTGAGAAAAAATGTAGTTTTTAGTTGGACTAGAGAGGAAAAACATAGTTTTGAAGCCATTAAAGAGGCTTTAGCATCTGCCCCTACACTTGTAAATCCATATTTTACAAAAGATTTTATCCTGTATGCATTTGGTAGCATTGACTTTGTTTTAGCAATGTTGGTTCAACAGAATAGTGAAGGCTTAGAACAACCCATTGCATTTTTCAGCCAAGGATTGGCCGATTATGAGCAAAAATATTCATTCATAGAGAAACATGTTCTAGCTGTCATTAGAAGCCTCAAGAAATTCAAACCATTGGTTTCTAACAATAAGATTCACTTAATGGTAGCACATCCAAGCATGAAAGAATTCTTGCTCAGTAAGGATCTTAATGAAAAAAGGGCTGGATGGATTACTAAAGTTATGGAGTTTGATGTAGAGATCAAGATCACAAAGTTAGTAAGAGGTAAGGGGTTCTATGAACAACTAGCTTCAACATTAGAAAATGAACAAAAAATAGAGACATAAGTTGTTGTAGTTATTGATAATCAAGATCAGAATGTTGTACCAAGCTGGGTTCAGGATATGACTCATTTTTTGTAGACTGGTCAATGTCCACCAGGTTTAGATAGAGCCAAGAGGAGATATTTCATATTACAATCCATTCCATATGTTCTAATTGATAATGTCCTATTCAAAAAAGACCTCAATGGTGTTTTATTAAGGTATATTGATCATAATCAGAGAGAGAAAGTGCTTCATGAGTTCCATGATGGAACTTCAGGGGGTCATTTCACCCCAAAAATAACAGCATGGAAGATTATGAGGGTTGTTTATTACTATCCAACCATTTTTAAGGATGCCCATGCATGGGCCATAAAATGTGTAAAATGTGACATTTTTGCTGGAAAGGAAAAGCTGCCAACATTACCCTTGCAGCCAATTCAAGTGGAGCATCCCTTCATGAAATGGGGCATTGACTTCACTGGATCCATAAACCCACCTTCCAATGCTGGAAAAAAGTGGGTACTCACTACTATAGACTATTTTACAAGATGGATAGAGGCAGAAGCCTTGAAAGAAGCCAATGAAACCTCTGTATTAAATTTCTATGATGAGATAATAACCAGATTTGGAGTTCCAGACTCCATCATTTCAGATAATGCCTTGGCATTTGTGGGAATCAGAGTGGCTGATTGGGCATTAAAAAATGGTATATATCTGAACACTTCCTCAAATTATTACTCCCAGGGTAATGGTTTGGCTGAAAGAACAAATAAGAATTTAATCATAATCATTAAATGAACAATGGAGGATAATCAGAGAGCTTGGCACATCAAGCTAAAATTTTCCTTATGGGTAGATATGATAACTCCCGAAAGGTCTATTGGGAATTCTCCATATGTGTAGGTTTATGGAAAGGAAGCCAGATTACCTATATCTGTAGAGCTGCCAGCTCTTGATTTAATGCATCAGTTGGAAATGTTCAAAGAACAGGATCCCTTAGCAATAAGATTTGCGCAGCTCATGGAGCTAGAAGAGACTAGGGACAAAGCCATGAAGTCTTTGGAGTATCATCAACTTCAAACCAAAATAGTTTTTGACAAGAGGGAAACTACTAGAGTTCTCAAAGAAGGTGACATTGTACTTAAATGAGATGAGCTAAAAAGCAGACCAGGGAAGCATACCAAGTTTGACAGCTTCTGGAGTGGTCCATTTATAATCGCAGAATGTAAGGAGCATAATGCATTCCAATTTTCCAAGATGGATGGAGAAATTATTCCTATCCTTGTCAATGGGATACACCTCAAGCGCTGCTTTGAGGTTTGATCTATATCATTTCAGTCAATTTAGCATTTCATGCCTTTAATAAGTGTTGCTAAACCTTGGTTTAGTTGTTGTTTCCAGTTTTTCCCTAAGTGCTTTTTAGCATAGTTAGTTAGTTTTCCATTGTTGTTTTGGTTTTCAATAAATTCTAGTTTGTTCTGAGTCATCATGATTGAGTTACAGTATTAAATCAACTTGTTTTTAGATCTTTTATGAGTTTCTGAGTGACCCCATGCCCAATGGACAGTCTAGGAAACTGGTCCTAGTGTTTAGCAGGAAAACATGCTACAGATGTCTACATAAATGTTACTCATTTTTATTTCTGGTCAAATTGAGTGAGTTTTAAGTGTTTGCAAACACTTAAAATGAGATGAATTTCATATTAGTCTTCCCTATATTGCATTCAGGTGTATAAACATAAGAATTAAAAAAAAAAAAACTTTTATTTTTATTAATAGATTGTTGCATTTATATAGATGTATACAATATTGAAAATATTCACACAAATATTGCTGAAAGAAAGTCTTTATTGATTCAAAGGTTCAAATCTATCTCACACAAGCCATGAGATATAGCTTGTCCATTGTAGATAAAATGCAATATATACATAAATGGATTGAAAGAATAAAAGATGCATATATAGGGGAAGAGGCCAGTTATTGCCTGATGACTGGTCTAAGTTCATTGTCTTGCATGATCCTCAGCTCCAAGTTCCTTGCTTTGTATCCTCTGCAGCTCCCAGTTTCCATGTCCTACATCTGAAAGAATTGCAATGGGTTAGAGAAAATCTCTAAACAATGATGGTCTCTAACACTACATACACATTCATCCATCAATGTATAGACTGTCCTTTACATGCATTAGACAAGCTATAACCTGCTCATGTTTAGAGAAAAGAGAGAAAATAAATCATCAAGCCTTCATGCATATGCATATGTTTTTCAAACTGTTTGTTTCATGTGTAGATACAGGGAAAACAATGTTACTATTTCATCAAGTTTTAGCACGTCGGGAAAAACGTGGCTCCCTCAAGGGTTGAGCTCGGCATGCTGCCTTTTTGTACTTTAAAGAGGCATTGAAAGATACTCATTAGGAAATTCATCTTTTTATGATTTACTCAAATGAGTTCACATCATTTGTGACAGTGGAATGTTTGTCACTATCATAAGTGACATGTACTTATTTAAGAAAATCATAAAAGAATGAGCAATTCTTTGTGTCAAAACAATTTATTCCATGAGGATGCAACATTCATATGTGCATGTGTTCTAAGAGCCATGTTTGTTTTTTATGAAAGGTACAATCACTTGTATGTTAAGGGATGCCAATGTGATTTCATCAAATGACACTTACACAATATCATAAGAGACAGTCCTTAAAGGATAATTCATAGCAAAGATCTAATCATAAATGGTAATTCATATATTCAACCTTGAAATGACAGTCATGCCACAACAGAGTTTTCTTGAGAATTGATATTCATAGGAAAACATAAATC
Source organism: Sequoia sempervirens (assembly GCA_007258455.2). Taxonomy (NCBI): domain Eukaryota; kingdom Viridiplantae; phylum Streptophyta; class Pinopsida; order Cupressales; family Cupressaceae; genus Sequoia; species Sequoia sempervirens. Next base: position 55,382,466 of record VDFB02270651.1, on the reverse strand, counting down.
ATAGAAGGCATCCATCATAAGAGATCACAATTTTAAAGAGAAAATATCAGATTTCATAAGCATTGCAGAACAGAGTAATGAAACTGGGCAATGAATATGATTAACATTCAAAGCATGAGAAGTAGTCTCAAGGAGGGTTATATATAAATGTCGGAAAGTGAAGATTTTAACAACTTCAAGTGAAAATATGGTATAATAAATCCCCAGATACACAACAGGGAGGCAGATTGTTTGATAAGGATTATCAATGCTTGGAAAAAAATCTTGAATAAGAAGATATCCCAAGTGTACAAGCTATATGAAGTGCACTAAATGTGAAAATCATAAAGCTAGAACAAAACAAGCATGCATGAGTAAGGGGCAGTTTTGTTTTGATATAGAGTGACAGTTTTTGGGTAACAATGGACTAAAAGCATTTTCCTCCAGTCAGCTTTAAACTGAATAATGAAAGTGAATAGTACATAAACTATTATCCCAACATTAAATTATGCACAGTACTAGCGGAATGAGTTTCATTACAAATAGCATGGAAAATGCATTGTATCAATGAAAAGTAGTGACTTCTACACAAAGCATATTGCAAAAAATTGCAATAAAATCAAACACTAAAATGTTGAGGCAAGAATTGTCAGAGTCATGGTTATTTATATCTTACATGTTTTATACTTGGACTCATACAACTCTAATCTATTCAAAAAGAGAAAGTTTTAATTACTGTTTCAAGAATGGATAGAAAAGTAAGTGAGATACAACTTTCTTTTCCTTGTAATAGTAGAAGGTGAGATACCCAGAAAATGAAATGCATGAAATTTTTGACCCAAAAAAGGAGGTTTTGAGTCCAAAGGAAATTCAATGAAAAGTCACAAAGAGTGGTCTACAAAAAATTCCATGATGTTATGGAATCTCTTGTGAAATATTTGGAGCCCGAGTGACAATAAAATATTGAGATGATTTTGTTCAACAAACAATATTTTTCTGATATTTCTTTGACTGTGAATCATGATATATGTGCAATTTCAAACTTCTAATGCAACATAGTTCGAATGCAACTTTCTATTTGCAAAGAATTTACAGGGGGTCAATAGAGGTGAAACCAATAGCTTACAACCCAATGTTTATTTCACAGTAAGCTTACCTTCTGTTATTTTTCTGTAGGGGTTTAGGTATACAAACTTCACAACAAAAAGGGAAAAAATAAAGTCTCAAAATGCAAAAGAAAATGAGTGAGAGAAAGGAATATACATCAGAAGTTTGTCAATTACCACATCAATACTTATGTAAATCAGAGAAACATGGGAGAAACATAAGCTTCATAAAGTAATTTGTGTTTTTTTTTTAGTGCAAAGCAAGATGGTGGAGTGACAGTGGCTTCTAAAGCCATTTCAAAGAGTACCTGTAGAGATCATAAAGAAACCTAATGGTTTTTTCTAAAAGAATCACCAGGAAAAGATTCGGCCATGGCTTGGTATGATAAAGAGCTCTGTTTTATTTTTCTTCAAAAAAGTGCAAATACAGAAAATAAAAGGGGTTTTTGGCCATTATAAATCTCTAAGGGAAAATGACTACAAAGTATGGCTACAACTTGAAATGGAAGGAATACTTTTGTTATTTTAAGTTTTCTCTCTCTTCAGAAAATGAAACCAAAGACTAAACATGCTCATAAAGCTTACCTTAAGCTCTTTCCTTTTGTTTCTCGCCAGATCTGTCAATAAAAGATGCTCTGTGTTTAGATTTTCACCATCTAATTACCTACAGAAACCCTTGGTCGGCGATAGCTTGGCTTCTTCGAGAATCTTCATCTAAAATGAGATTTCTTTCTTTGGTCTTGTTTTAGGGTTGGAACCCTAATCTTAATAGCCAACAACATTTTTGCCAATGTTTTATTTAAATAAAACATTAACTAATGTGAGCTCGCGACCCTACTTTTGCTTTTCGTGCTTTAGGTTTTTACTGCAAACTTCATAATATGATGCTATATCATACCCTTGTGAAACCTTTGTAGCACATGTTTTCCATCTCAACAAGGAGTTCACCTCATTTTGAAATTGCCACCTCAATCGTGGGGTTTGATGATGTATTTTTTATTTTGCATATATTTATTGTAAAACAAAATAGTTTTAAGGTGTATTATAAACCTTAGAATTTTTTTGTTATTTCTTAAATGCAAAATATTTATGGCCTTTTTTTTAGTTGAGAGAGAAAACAAATGGAGGGAATATTGGAGAGGTTTTTTCAGTTTGGAGACATCTTTCCATGTTTTGAGGGTCATTATTGCACCTTATTGGCAGTTTTAATTATTTGTTATGGTCAATATCATTCCTTCTCACATATTGGAGATAGTTTTGTGAGGAATCTAGAGCCTTTTTTCTAGGATTTTCTAGAGCATCTGACCCAAGGTGGTTATTGGCTCCTACTTTGGTGCAACCACTTGGGTGGTGAGTTATATTGGCTCATTGTAACTCATTTTGAGTTCAATTCTTAATTGGCAGTTTTATGGAGATTGTTCATCATCAGATTTCAGTGTAATTTTGTAACTCACGCAGTCATGCAAATTGTGAGTACCTTGAGAAATTTATAGTATTGATTCAGTCTAATTTCTCATCACTTGATTGTTAGTGTACATGTCCTTTGAAATTGATCAGTATACTTGTGAAATTTGTGCTTTTCCCTGTATTTTTGTATCTTCAAAAAGTACCTTTCTTTGGAAGAGAATATCTATTTTACAAGTTATGTGTTGTGTGAGCAATACAAGGGTTTAAGTTATGAAATTTATTCTTTTCTTTCTAGAGTCTTGTATAAGCACCTTCTCATTAATCACTTTTGTAATTGATATACAAAGATGAGTTGTGTAGATTTTCTGTCAATCTATTAACTCAGAGTGTAACAGAATCAAGTTTGCATGCCATTATAGTATCAAAGTTTTATTTTCATTTTTAGTATTGCATTTTCCTTACCTTTTTCCTCAAAAGACAAGTAGTTTTAGGTAAAGTCAATAAGATCCAACTTTCCTAGAGGTACTTTTCTGTTATAGGGTCACCCACAACCCTAGAAAATTTCCCATGTTACTCATGATTGGTTGTACTTAATCTCAGCCTAGGTGCAAATCATTAGAGCTAACACCAACACCTCTCTTTATTCTCTACCTTTATCATTATTGACTTGGTCTTGGTGCTTGACTATTGACAAGAAAGTCTCTTGTTCATTTGCATTACTATAATAGGTCTTAGTTGTTCTTAATATTTTCCATTTTTTTTCTTATGTAGAAATGCATTATTCAAGCCTCTTTTGTAGTCACTAAAGATAAAATTCAACATAGGAGAAAATTGTGTCATCTAATCCAAAATCACATATAGTTGTATGCTTTGATAAATTTTGATGACAACCCAATTCAAATTTCATTATTTAACTTCCAATAAATATAATTTTAAGCAATTCTAAACCACTATAATTAAAAAAATTATGATCAAAATAATGAATAAATCTTAATTAATTATTAAAATCACATACACCATAATCCTTCTCAATTTCATTTAAACACGTATAATTCTATATAAATAACTTATTTTAATTGATTACTCTTATCCACTATTCATTTATATTTATTAATTTATTCATCTTCTTAACATTCTAACTAAATATTTTGAAATGGATATTTTATCTCCACCATTTAATACATACTATAGTGATTGGTAATTGGAAAATAACTTTGCACCTAGGAAGCTAAAACTAATAGAGTTACAATTATTAATTTTTCAATAATACAATAGTTGAAGGCTCCCAACATGACGTTAGGAGTGATGTGTCATTTCACATAAATTAAGGAATGCAAAGCTATTAACTCATTCTAAATTTTAGATTTTTGTCTACTCTCTTTTTCTCCCAACATTTTTTTTCTTTTAAAAAGATTGTCTTCTCAAGAATATGAAGACTTGCATGAACTCATGTTGATTTATTTTCAAGGGTGGCTACATTCCATGCACATTTAAAAGTAAAAATTGTCTTCTTTCCCATCATAATTCAAAACATGACGTTAGGAGTGACATGTGTCATTTTACTTAAATTAAGGCTTGTAAAGCTATTAACTCATTCTAATTTTTAGATTTTTGTCTACTTTCTTTTTCTCCCAACATTTTTTTTCTTTTAAAAAGATTGTCTTCTCAAGAATATGAAGACTTGCATGAACTCATGTTGATTTCTTTTCAAGGGCAGCTACATTCTATGCACGTTTAAAAGTAAAAATTGTCTTCTTTCCAATCATAATTCAAATTGTTATAAGGTAAATAAAAATATTTCTTTTTAAAAGTATAATTGTGATTTAGTCTTTGTATTTATTGGGAATTTGAATTTTAATAAATGGTTGTAATATGTCCAATTTTATTTAGAATAATATTAAGGTGGTGTGATAATTTGTGTGGATAGTTAATTTAGAATTTGAATGTAAATTAGTTTATTGATAAAATTAGTTGGTGGGTATTATTAATGAAAATAAAATTTGATGTTAGTTTCTATTATTAATGTTAAATTTTATCAAGGTTTTAGGGCCAATCTTATTGATTTGAGAAACACCATATTAAACTAAAATGAACATAGAAGTTTTTCTAGATTTTTGAATCCTCTACATCTAGTGATATATAGCTTTTACACAACTTATCACCTTTCCTCCTATGAAATTGATTAATACATCTAAAGGTGTTACATAGTACTACAATGTAATTCCTTTTGTGATTATCATTGAAAATATGGGCACACTTGAGTATGTGTATACTGCTCAATCATAAGATACTAGATATGGTTACATTAGTGTAGTCCATGTAGAATGTATTATGACAATGTAAATGCATCTTTAGCACCTTAGTATGATGAGTCTAATTACATATAAATGGACGATGATGATCATCACAATTTTATTCATAATAATCATATTGTTTTTATAGAGAAATCATATGATACATCTAGTGCATCAAATATTATTGTAATATACAAATATATTATGCATAGTGAAAACCAAGGAAAAGTATATATGCAAATAAGTATAGATGGCACACCATGTGGTGGTATTGTGATTAACTTTAGAGCTCCGATTAATAGTATCATTAAAATAAAGGCACCCAAAGAGAATCAAGATATAAGATGTATATCAATAGATACACATTCACATGACAATTTGATCAAAGTAATCATAAAGAACCATCTATTGACAATTCTAAAAAAAAAGTAAATGAAGCACATGGGATGGAATCTTTTCCTATGTCTCTAAAGACGACATAAAAACTAAATCATTTATACATTAATTTTTCTCATACATAGACATTGTGTGATCATAGATAATCTCCATCTCCACTTGTACATCATGTCATGATAGATGATAGTTTCATAGGGAATTGATTCTAATGAAACTATGTATGACCTGCAATAGATTAATAATTTTCCACCTAAGTATATTAATATTAATGCTTAACCTCTTTATTTGAATCACTTGATTTCTATTAAATATTATAATATTACATTTACATATGTTATGCTTATGTTCTTGTATTATACACACACACCTACACTTTCCCTCTGTAGACACGTAAAATATACGGATTGATATTGCACATTTGATCCTGACCACTAACATTGTTTCATCGTAAATCATCCCTTGGTCTAACCATTTAATCGAATGCCTTTATTTGATTAAATTCATCAATGTTCCTCTCTTAATTAAATAAATCATTTATCTAATTAAGTCATCCTTTCTTGTTAATTAAATCAATCAGTCTAATCTAATTATCCCTATTTAATTAAATAATCAATTTTGTTTGATTAAATCTCTAAAATCCATCCATTAAATTAAATAAATTAAAACCTTATTTAGTTTAAATCTAACTTCATCTCCTTGGTTAAATAAAACAAAAACCTTTATTTAATTAATCTTAAAACCATATTCTTCTCATGTTTGATTTAAATCAATCCATAAATCTAAATCAACATGTCACATCATTTTGACCTCTCATTAAATTAATTAACCTTGATTAATTTAATCTCCTCTCATGTCCCATCCTATAGCTTTTGCAACTTGCACAAGAAAATAGATTTAATTCATTTATTAAATCTCTATTTTCTCTCAAATGGCATAATAAAGGAATATTCCTCAAATTTGAATTCAAAATCCAAGTGGACTTTGTCCTTCCAACAAGGCATTTACTCCACCTAGAAAGTCCTTTTGTCTTGAGCCAAGTGGCATTCAATGCACCTTCTTTCCCTCTTACATGTTATTTTTGTTGGTGTAATTAATATTTAATTACACTTTGAATAAGTTTACTTAGGCTTTATTTAATTCCTAAGTTATAGGTTCTTATCTTTATCTTATTGAGTTATCTTGTTGCTCAAGATAAGATTAGGGTTATGCATCTTTGCTTTTATAAAGAAAATCTTTATCATGTAATTATTGAATTCTCGAATAATATTATGTTGCACATTCTTTTGCAACCTCTCTGCTTTTTCTGATTTTCTCTTCTATGGAAGGTTTTTTCGGTTTGCAAATCCGATCTTGGTTTCTAACATGGTATCAGAGCCTTGATTTGCAACCCCTTCTCATATTTTTGAGAAAATCATTGCAAGGTTCGTTCAGGATTCCTCGAGAATATCATGCCTTGATTTTATCTATGCGACATTTTGGATCAGATTGGGCTTCACCATTGGATTTAGAGCACTGGAAAAAGTTAGGATTGACTTTTATTTTCCAAAATTTGGCCATCATTTGCCAGATCTGTGAGGGTTTCAAGCTAGGAGATTTTTTGCAAGTTCTGGAGGTAGCCAATTTTTTGGAGCAGTTTGAGCAAAAACAGAGGTCACCATTGCGTTCACAGCGGCCAAAAACCCTAAAATCACCCTTCATTTCATCAATTTCTGAGCAGTTGGTCTGGAAGGCAAAAAAAATTCCCTAAGGGGCCATACGGCCTCCCCAGCACACCTTTCGATGCACGAAAATCGAAAAAAAATTAAAAAAACATGTTTTGGGATTCGGGTTGGCGCTCACAATTTTAATGGAGTCCGCCGCCGAGCGGCCACCACTCCGCCACCACCGCCAGCTGAGCCACCCCATTCGCCACTGGGCTCCTGCAGCTCCCTCCGCCCCACCTCCAGTCACATGGCGGACCGGGGGCCCTCCGCTCCACCCCTGCGGGCCCCTTCAGCCCCACCGCGGTCATATGTATGACCAAGAGCCTTGCGATTTGACTCGGGCTAGCCACCTACGACGGAATATTCCCAGCCGGCTAAAGAATATACCGATAGATTACAGCATATTCCGCTGAGCGAATCTGGAATATTCCGCCCACCTCTGCGAGCTCCGATAGCCGTCAAATTTTTTCCCAGCAGGAGGGCGTTTTTTTGCCCCGATGGCCAGATGGCCGTCAAATTTTTTTCCGTGAAGTGCTGACGTCAGCATGACGTCACTTGGCCGTATGACCCTCTTTGCCCCTTCTAGCCCTGATTTTTCCTAAAAGAGCAGTTTTTTTTCTTTTGGTCATAACTTGGGCATACGGTATCGAAATCGGGCAAACGAGATATTGCTGGAAAGCTGGTTCTGAGCACTTTCGAGTGGTGCTATTTATTTTTTATAATTTTTATTTTTATCTACTTTTTTTCTGTTTGAAGTCAGATGTTCATTTTGGGCTTTCGAGCTCATAACTTTTTACCACGATCTTCGATTTTCGTCTTCTTTGAGGTGTTGGAAAGGTGAGCTTTATCTTTATGTCCATGCACTTTTTTCTATATCTGTCCCAAGTTTATCATTATTTCAGATTTGTCCCAATGGGTGTTTTGGCAGTTGGAAAGGTGAAACTTGAATATTTGTACTTCATTTCAGTACCACATCATGTTATTTTTTGTTTATGCATGCATTAGCATTCTCTCCTTTTACAGTCATTAGGTTATTGTAATAAATGAACTGAGATAAAGTTCCATCAGGGGGGTTTCTTGCATAATAATCTAATTAGAGTGTGCATGCACTTTGATCTCCATATCCATTTTGATTTGTTGGCAGCTCGTATGGGTTATTTGGTTTCCTAGTTTCTTTTGGCCACATTTTTGCTATAGCTTGACACATATCAGATTCATCGGTTCACACTTCAGTTGAGAGATTATGTTTCTTGATTCGCATTGGTTCAGATTCTTCTCAGTTTGAGGGCCATGCTTTTATGGTTAATGTTCCAGAGTCTTTTTTGGTACTCCTTCCCATGGAAGAGTTTCAGTCACAGTTTGGCATCGGCATCGAGATACATGATTTCTAGATTCTGTCATCATTTCATCTACTGTTGCTTCACAGATTCCAGGGTTGTTCCAGTTTGTGAGTTTTTGAGTGTTCTGTGGCATCGGGTCTGCTGTCACATTATCATGATTCTAGTTTTGGTTTTAGTTGTAGACAAAAGTATTTTTCCTTGCTTGTTAGATTACAGTTCTAGTGTTACTCCACAGTGTTCTTCTAGTGCTTCTCTACAGTAGTTATCTCATTGTAGGGGGTTTTTTCCCACTAGGTTTCCTTCTCTACCTCATCATTGCATTTGTACATGAGTGCCTGATTAGGCCTTGTTTCTGGGACTCATATTTGCATAATAATCTACTTCTCCCAAAGTTGCACTTATGGGGGGGTGTTGGTGTAATTAATATTTAATTACACTTTGCATAATTTTACTTAGGCTTTATTTAGTTCCTAAGTTATAGGTTCTTATCTTTATCTTATTGAGCTATCTTGTTCCTATTGAGCTATCTTTGCTTTTATAAAGCAAATCTTTATCATGTAATTATTGAATTCTCGAATAATATTATGTTGCACATTCTTTTGCAACCTCTCTGTTTTTTCTTATTTTCTCTTATGTGGAAGGTCTTTTCGGTTTGCAAATCTGATCTTAGTTTCTAACAATTTCAACAATTTCAAAATTCAAATATATGCATTTATTGACACATTCTTCAAAACTTGCACATCCTCCATCCATTCACATGTTGACAAGTGGCACCTTGCCATTGATTGATTCTTAGTCCCACATTGATCCATTTTGGACATCTCTTCAACTTGATATTCTATAAATAAGAAGCTCATCCTTCATTTCTATCATCCACAACTTGAGTAAACTTACTATACTCAAATTCATAGCAATCTCCATCCATCTTATTGAGTTTTATAGCTAGGTTATGCAGATTTTGTTTTGGAGCACTCATCAATCTTGAAAAAAGTGGATCACAATCTTCATCAAATCATCAAAACTAGCATTGGAGTTGGGAAAGGGCCAATTTTCACATCAAATTGGCACCAATTCCCTCAAGAGATTAAGAGTTTTCTTAGTTTTAGAATAGGATTCAACATCTTTGTTTTAAGTTTATTGTGTTCTTCATTTTATTCCTTTTCTCTTGCATTCAAATGGATTTCTTGAGGAATCTATATCCTAACTTTCATTTGACCTTATTAATGTGTTCATTTGTTGTGTTCTTGTAGATATAGGATCTAGGTTCACACCCTCATTAAGGAAAAAATTAAGGACATATCTCAAATCAATTAAACACACATGTAAATATATACCAAGCATACATTTTATACTTAATTTCTTTTATTTATTACATTTGCTTATGGTCATATTTTTCATATTTTATTTTTAATTTTTTTCCTCAATTTATGGGCACTCCTTCATAGTATATATAATTTGATGGGACATATTATTACTAATTTTTTTTCTGATTTTATGAGTAGTTTTCATATGTTTATCTTTTTCTTCAATGTGTTAATAGTCTCAATGTACACTTGCTACATATCAAGGAAAAATGAAGCATGGGATTATTCTAATGGATTAGATTCTAGAAAACATATACTTTGTTTTGACTAATTATTTCTTTTCTTTTAAACTAGTCTTTCTAACTTGAAAATTAGATCTCCCTATTTTCAAGGATAAATTTAGAGGAATATGATTATAACTTATTAGATTTTGGGATAAAGGTATCAAATTGTGTGTCAAGGACTTGTATATAAGGACATATTAGGTCATTTTAATTATATATTGTTAGGATAAAATTATCTTGCATTCATACCCATCCATAGTCATATCAGGCATATCTTAGTATCATATCAATCTTAATTAACAACTTTTAATATATTAGCATATTGCATCCTCTATTTTATGTATTTTTAATCTTATTATATTTACCATGTAGTTTGACTATTATGAAGGAGGAAAAAATATCTATTTTTCTATCATAGGCCCCTAAAGGTGCTTTTCAACACCATCAATTCACATGTATAAACACAAGTGAAAGGTTCTACTAATTCTAATGGTGTAATTTAGTAATTGATATGACCACATGAGGAAAAATATACAAGGATAGAACTATGCATGCAACTTGGTCCTCATGATCAAAACTTTGAATTCATTCATCACAATCCCCTAATCAATACAATAGTACTACATTCTACTTTATAATTCTCTATCAAATGTTTCATCTAGTCAAAATAGTTAAGGTTCAAATAATTACATAAACTAGACGAGAACTCAAATCATTTTTAACATTTCTATTTATTTATTTTAACATAGTCATATCTCTATTTATATTTATCATTCTCATCCCTCTCTACATAAAATTAGGATTAATATGATTAGGATTTTATCATAAGGTTTTTTTGTGTGTGGTTTACTTGATTCTCTAGACAATTATATTAAATATATTTAATAAATTTAAAGAAGGTATTGGGAGAAAATTATATACATGTATTGAAGCTATGACAACCTACAACAACTTGAAATTGGCTCATACTCAATGTTTTCGAAAGATATGGCTAGAAGGTGATTCCTTGAACATAATCTAATGCTTGAAAAAGATAAATGCTCCAAGTTGGTTGATTGATTCCTTTATTAAGGATTGTATTTTTCTTCTTAATTATTTTGAAAACTACTTTATTTAATATGTTTATAAGCAGGGAAATACTCTTGTTGATGCTTTTTTCAATTTAGGGGTTGGTAATGATTTGACTCAATTTTGGTACAACTTAAGTGATGTGGCTTTTAACATAAAAACCTTAATACATCATAATTTTCAAAAGTATTGTAATGGAGAGGTTAAGTAATGATTGAAGGGTAATAATGACTAAGCTTCATTCTATAATGGTATGTGATATATTCACATTGGAAATTGAATTGATTGTAATCAATACCCAAGGTCCCCTCACATGAATTATGGGCATTTTTTAGTTCTCAAAATTGTTATCCTCAGTGGGGTTAGTGCTCTATTTAGTTTTCCCTATTTCTTCATCTATTTCTCTCAGAGATGGGTGGCGAAAAAAGCAAGGTCAAACTTATTTCTTGTGCTATTATCAGGAAGAAATCTCCAATCTAGAAGATCCTCAAGGATAGGGGAGTTACTCCATATCTAGAGAAATTGCATGGCCATGACCCAAAATTCATAAAGGCATTTACTAAAGGGTGGAAAGATTGTACAGTTTCAACAAAAGGAAAGGATTTAGTCATAACAAAGGATCTCATAGTGAAGATTATTGGTTTTTCAACTCAGAGTCAAAAGGTTTTTAGGGATAGGAAAGCCTCTGAAGGTGTTATCAACTAGTTTTTGAAGAATTTTGAGATGAAGAAGCTGGTGAAGTTCAATGCTGGTGGTTATGATCATATTTATATTAAACCCATTTGGGCGAAGGTGCTTGAGGTGATTATGCGATATTTTACCCTTGATGGAAGGTACACTCATATCTATGGTTTCCATTTTATTCTCTTGAATCATTTTTTTCACAAACAACTAGTCTCTTCTCCTTATTATCTCTTAACATTGTTAGAATTTGGCCTGAAAGAGCATAAAAATAATGCAAAATTACTGGTGTTGCATGAGGGCCTTATTCTATTACTTATGGAACAATTGAAAACCCTACCTTCCATTGTAGAATCTAAGAAATTACCTTTTAAATGAAATATCTATGCTCATATTGTCTCTTTTGATGAGGTTTATGAGACTATTGAGTCAGATGGAGATAAGGAGTGGTGGGAAGAGGATGAGGTGGAAATATTCTCCAACCCCCCGTTGGAGGATGAAAACCTAAAAAAGGGAAAGTTAGTTAAGAAAAGGACTAGAGCTCACATCTCATGGTCAAGTGGGTCGTATATTGAAGGAGTTATCCTTGGTGATTTTCAAACCTCTTCTTTTGTTCAAAATAAAAAATCAAATCTTGGTGATGTTGTGGAGAAAGGTAAAGGTAAGGGTAAAATGAACGATAGGGTTTCTATACATGCTGGTAATACTAGTAAAAGCCCTAAAATTTCTCTAGAAATGGCCAAAGGAGAGCATGCACTCTCCCCTCAAGATATGGTAAAGTATTTCCCCTAGCTCAATTCTAATAGGGAGGACATTTATTATTTCATGTAGCTTGCTAGAGATGGGGTGGTGGGTTAGTTTAGACTAACTAAATGGTTTTTCCTTGAACTGAACCAAATCAATATAAAGTTATGGTCAATACAATATAAAATTGGTGTTAGTAGGGATGTGGAGGATTCCCTCAAAAAAAGAATGAGGAAAAATAAATTTATTTGCCTCTAGAAGCTATCACAACAAAGATCAGTCTGATGAAGGGGGACTATGAGAGCCTTATCAAGGTCTTGGAAGATAAAATGCAACAAATAAATTGGAACTTAGAGCATGTTATCAAAATTATTTAGTGCTCTATTCAAAATAGTGTTGAAGGCATTTAAATCCTAATAGAAAAATTGAAAGAACTCAAGGAAGATCAAGTTGTTGGAGTTACCAATGTCAAGGATAAGATTGAGGAGGAGTTCAGAGCTAGAGGAAAACAAAGGAAAGTGGATTAGCAGGGGCCAATACACTCGTGCCAGGTGTAAAAAGAAATCCTTCCAAGAGGAAAAAAAGAACTGCTTAATCTGATAGATCTTCATCAAAGCTTCTACCAATAGGAGCTAGAAGCGGAAAATACTCTTAAAGAGTTGTAATATATTTTCTATTGTTTTTAGTTGTGCTTTTTTGGTAGGTTAGCTATTGGCATGCTATTTTTTATCTTTGGACTATTTAGACAACTTTTTGTTATTAGGTTTCAAGTCCCTATAAAACCTATTTGTTGGTTGTAAATTATGTATGTTTATTGTTTAGAAAGCTTTTTGTTCAAGGGTTTCAGGTCCCTTTAAAACATGTTTTACCTCAATAAAAGACATTTATGATATATAATTTACCATTCATAAAATAAAAAATTCTTAAGAAAAATTATACATGTAATTAAATGGATTTTAATAGTTTCATTTCATGCCCTTTCTTAACTTAAAATATATTTCTAAATAATCCATAAATTATACAAAATAGATAATTATAGAGGATAAAATTACCTTATTTTTTACTCTTATAATTTTACACCACTTTGAACATATGTTTATGTTCTTAAGTTGCCTCAAGGCCTTGATTTATTTTTCTAGGATATGTATTTAAAAAAATCACATTTTTCATTTAAATTTATCAACACATGATCACATTGAATAGAAAGAGATAATATAATCAAGATAGGAAACTATACTCAAATGTCTATTAATTACACTTGTAGGTTTTCTTGTTAACTACTTTATCTAGATTTACATCCAACATCTTTATATTATTTATCTCAATCGTTGTTAAATCAATCTTTTGGATTTATTGCTAATAATGAATTTGATCATTCTTCCCCATTATCATAGTAGGTCCCAATAGTGCATCTTAGAACCACCTAATTTATCCTTATGTAGATATATATGAGGTGAACATCTCCTACAGGTACCAAAGGTCAAATTGTATAGATGATAAAACTACAAGAAGATTAAATCATGAAATATAAGAAATACTCATGCATGATTACATCCCTCCATAAAATTTTAATGGTAACTCAGTTCATATATCATTTCTCTTCTTCCAACACATCTAATTTTAAGTAATTTTGAGCTATGGTTTATAATTTATGATCAAAATAGTGAATAAATCTCTATCAACTATCAAAATTAGATAATCCCTAATACCTCTTAATTTTATTTCATTACACATGATTTATATCCTAATTAAGTTATTTCAATTTATTAATTATACTCAAATCTTGCACCTAGTATTGACTTGTGTTTGGTTGATTTATTCTTCTTAGTAGTATTCTAGCTAGACATTTTTGAAGGGCATATTTTATCTGTCTTTATTTTGGTAAACTCATAAATTACATGCCTAGCCCTTAGGGTTAGAAGTCTAATTTATTTCAAAATTTCAATCTATTTTTTATAAATATGAGTATTATATTCAAATTTTATTTCCCAATGTGCTCTTAGTGTTTCACCTATGGTTTGGGCCTTATTTAATTTTCATCTTTCAATCCTCCCTTGTTTGTTATTTATCTTTAGTTCTTAAATCATGGAAAATAATCAATCCTCACTTTTAGCTTCTACTATTACATACCTCAAATACCTTGGATTTTTTCCCAAGCCATTCAATCAAAATACTCATCATTTGAAAAAATATATACTTTTAATAAAGGAGGATGCATTATGTTATATGGATACATTTGTTCAACATGTTTCTAACTTTTAATCTTTTTATAGAACTTGTTCACACTTCTCCTTTTATAGAAGAGGAATTTCCTTCATTTGTTCATGAGATTCATACTTTTAGAGATGGTGATAATTCACTTTTAGTAATATATGAAAACCTACCCCTAAGCTCTATTGATAAATCTAGGGGTCATAATTCATGTGAGGATGCTAAACCTAGTGATAATATATTTTCTACATCTCATGATATTTTCCATCTTACATCTATTGATTATCCTATATTCATATCTATCGATTCATTGTTCCTTGTGAATCTTAGTGATACACATTTGATAATGATATCCCTCCTATAGTGCATTCTCATGGGTAAACCCATAATAGTGAGTCCCAAACAGGGACATGGGATTTCTCAATTGAGATGGAGGTGAAAATTTAAAAACATCTTCATTCAAAGGTGAGTAAAAAAGTACCTTCATTTGAAGGTGGGTCTTTATTTGAAGGTGTAAAATGTAAAAAAACCTTCGAACAAAGGTCATTTTCAAAAATTTAAAAATGAGATCTTTGTTCAAAGGTCCCTTTCTATTCTTTTTATGAAAATTACCATAAAAGGAATAGAAAGGGACTTTCAAATAAAGGTTTTTTTTTTCCATTTTGGAAATTAGCTTCATTCAAAGGTGTTTTTATTTTTTCATAGAAATGGCATACCTTCAAATGAATTCCCTAAAAGTGAACTTTCCACCTTAGGCCTTAGATTTTCCTAAAAAAATTATGTTTCCAACCTTGGGTTGAACTGACAAAAGGAATGAATATGAAAAGATAATTTCCATGATTATAACACTTGAAATAAACTTTCCAATGAGTATAATTTTGAATATATTTATTATTATTATTATAGTTATTATATATTTTGTAATTGATGAGGGAGCAAACCCGAGACACAAAAAATGATGCAAACAACCAGAGAAATTTTATTATTGTTCAGAAAGGAAAATATTACATGCAGAGGATCTCAAATCCTCGAGCTCTACAATACATGCAAATTATAGAAAACTACATAAACTACAGAAATTCCCCTTTCGCAACATGCGAACTCTTTTCCCCAAAAAGCTACCCAAAAATCATAAACTAGCCCATAAATAGCCCCTTTTTGGTTTGGAGCCAAAAAAACATTCGAGTTATGAGTTTTGGCGGTTTGGCGCCAAAATTACAATTTGAAATTCAAAAATTGAGTCCTAATTCGAAAATTGACAATTTTCAAAAAATTGACCAACTTCCGGAAGCCATAACTTTTTATCCGGGACTCTGTTTTTTGAACCGTTTGAACCGTTGGAAAGGTCTCGGAGTGAAGAATGCAATAAGAACCCTCTCCACTAGTTCCAACAATTTTTGGGCCTATACGAGACCATTTAGTGCCTCAAACTGGACTTAGAAGGTTTTTTAGGGCAAAAAGTAGAAACTGAAACTTGAATAACTTTCAAATCGTGAATGATCTTGACCTAATTCTTTTGCCAAAGTGCTTATTTTTCTATCTTGTACCTTCCCATAAATTTCTGTCTTCCCACACCTTCAAATTCACACCTGCTAAAAATAACAGTTGAGCAGAAAAAGTAGAAAAGCAGTTCTAAAAGTTGGGAACTCTTATTCGACAAAAAGGGTATCCAGAAATGCAAAAACATCTACAAAAAGCTAACAAAAGGAACATAAATGGAAAGCATATTTTTTGGTGATGCAAGATTGCCCTCACACCACTGGATGCTCCTGCATCAGACACCTAAGGTAATTTGAGAAGTGACCCCATCATGCCTCAGATGGTTGAGGAAAACCGAAATGGTCAACCTATGCCTTAGACAACCAGGATGAATCTTCCATAGGCCTTCCTCTCCACTTCACCAGATATTCTTTATACTACCTGTTTCTGGTACTCCTTCCCACACGACTATCCAGGATTTCTTCAATCTCCTCCTTCTTTGAAGTAGATTCTAGAATACCACACCGTTCCATTGTTGGTACTTCCTTTGTGCCACCTTCATGATACTCTTTCAAATCTGAAATATTGAACACAGGGGAAATGTTGACTCCATCTGGCAACTCTACCTCATATGCGTTCCCTGAATCATGCCTCTTCAAAATTTTACAAGGACCGAACTTCTTCATCTTCAATTTGTTATAAATTCCCACTGGAAACCTTTCTTTCCTCAAGTGGACCATCACTTCGTCACCAATCTGAAACTCCTTACACCTCCTCTTCTGATCTGCCTTAGCCTTATACTACATATTCATCTTGTTAATATGTTCTCTTACCTTCTCATGTATATTCTTGATGTGCTCTGCAAAGTCTTCGACTTCAGCACTTGTCTTCTTCTATTGGTCCATCTTTCTTAGTTCTGGAGTAGTTCTGGGACTGCCTCCATACACAATTTGGAATGGTGATCTTCTCATGCTCCAGTTGACAGAATTGTTGTAAGAAAATTCTACCTGGAGTAAGATCAGGTCCCATCCCTTGGGTTTATCTCCTACCAAGCATCTCAATAGGTTACCCAGACTTCTGTTCACAACCTCAATCTGCCCATCAGTCTATGGATGGTGTGCAGAACTGAACTTCAACTTTTTTTTCAACTTCTTCCACAAGGTCCTCCAAAAGTATCCAACAAATTTTGTGTCACAATCTGAGACTATACTCTTTGGCAGACCATGTAGCCTCACCACCTCTTTGAAGAACAAGTTAGCAATGTGGACTGCATCATGGGTCTTCTGGCATGGGATGAAATGTTCCATCTTTAAAAACCTATCAACTACAACAAATATTGAATCATTCCCTCTTTGTGTCCTTGGAAAACTAAGAACAAAGTCCATACTTATATCCTACCATGGCCTCTCTGGTACAGGTAAGGGCTGATACAACCCAGTATTCTGGCTCACTCCTTTAGCCATTTGACATACCCTACAACTCTGCACAAACTTCTTCACATCTTGTGATAACTAAGGCCAATAATAATGCTCACTAATAATGGTAATGGTCTTATCCCAACCAAAATGTCCTGCCATTCCTCCACTGTGCTTCTCCTTTACCAAGTTCTCCCTCATGGAACTCCTCAAAATACAGAATTGGCTTCCCTTAAACAACATGTCATCCTAGATTATGAAATCCAACCACTTCGTCTTGTTAACTGTAATAGGCTCCTTGCAAGCTTTCCAAGCCTCTGCAAAATCAAGATCTTCAGGATACAATGTCTTGAGTTCACTGAACCCAACCACTTCAATCTGCATCTCCGTCAACAATTTCTGCCTCCTACTTAAGGCATCTGCAACCCTATTCGACTTTGCACTCCCATGCTTTAAAACAAAGGTATAACTCTGCAAAAATTCTACTCATTTCATATGCCTTTGATTTAATTTTCTCTGACTACTCAGGTACTATAATTCTTGATGATCAATATACAAAAAAAAATCCTTCAGCAATAGATAATGTCTCCATTTATTTAATGCTTGCACTATTGCATAAAATTCCTGATCATGTACAAAGTACTTTCTCTTTTCATCATTTAAATTTTCACTGAAATAGGCAATGGGCTTACCTTCTTGGCTCAACACTGCTCCAATGGCACAACCACTAGCATCACAATCCACCTAAAACACCTTATTGAAATCCGGGAGGGCTAAAACTGGTTTCTCTGTCACCTTCTTCTTCAACAAATCAAAACTCTTCGTTCCTCTAGTGCTCCACTTGAACTCTTTTCTATCCCCTCTCATTGTTTCAGTTAGGGGTGCACAAATACTATTGAAGTTTCTAATGAACTTCCTGTAAAAGTTGTCCAAACCATGGAAAGATCTCACCTCAGTAGCAATTCTTGGGGTAGGCCATTCTAGAATAGCCTTCACCTTCTCTGGGTCCATCTTGAGATCTTCTACTGAGACAACAAACCCCAAGTACATTAACTCCTTCACAAAACTACACTTCTTCAGATTAATCAACAAATTCTCTTCTCTCAACTTCTCAAAAGCTCTATGAAATTAAATGCTCATCCAAAGTCTTACTGAAAATCAAAATATCATCTAGATATACAATAAAAAAGTTTCCCATAAACTCTTTTAGTACCTCATTCATGAGCCGCATGAATGTCCTTGGTGCATTGGTTAGCCCAAAGGGCATGACTAACCAATCGTACAGGCCCTCCTTGGTCTTGAAGGCAGTCTTCCATTCATCACCCTCTTGAATCCGGATCTGGTGATATCCACTTTTCAAATCTATCTTTGTGAAGTACTGAGCTCCACTCAAACAGTCCATCAGGTCATCCATCCTTGGCAGGGGAAATATGTACTTGATTGTTATCTTATTTATGGCCCAGGAGTCTGTACACATCCTCCACTCCCCATCCTTCTTCGGTGCTAGTACTATAGGTACTACACATGGGCTCAAACTCTCTCAAATCAACCCTTTTTCAACAACTCCTGAACTTGTCTGTTCGACTACTCATTTTCTGCAGGAGTCATTTTATGAGCTTCCTTATTTGGCAAACTAGCTCCAGGGATCAGGTCAATCTGATGAATGATCTTCCTCACTAGTGGTAAACCCTTAGGTACGTTATCAAAAATAATCTCCTAAAACTCATCCAATAGTCTAGAAACTTCTACTAGAACCTTCTCACTATCTTCCTTATCCATTCTAGGAATCAATACATAACACATACACTCATGCTTCATGCCTTCTAAAAAATTTCTTCCATCAACAAAACAAATTCTAGCACTACTGCATACCTTTTCTTCATCCTTCTTTAGGGGTTTCAACTTATGGAAGACTCCATCCTTCATTAGGGAATAAGTGTTTGCATGGCCATCATGTACAACTCGCCTATCAAACTGCCATGGCCTCCCCAACAACATGTGACATGTATCCATAGGGATGATATCACATAGTACCTCATCATGATATCTTCCAATCTTGAACTTCACTAGGCACTACTCATTGACCAAAAATTTGTGGTCTTTCTGCAACCAGGCAATCCGATATGGATGTGGATGCCTTTCCCTTTTTAGCTTCAACTTCGTAACCATCTCTTCTGACACCAGATTATCAGTGTCCCACTGTCAATAATGACATCACAACATTTGTCCTCACACTTACACCTTGTGTAGAACATATTCTTCCTCTGTTCTGGCTCCTTCTCTTCAGTCACTAGGGCTCTTCTAACCACTAGGGCTTCCCCCCTTTCTGCATCATTTGAATGCTTGGATTGAGCCTCCTCATCTACATGTGCAACCCTTCCATGGCTTTCTGACCTTCTGTCTATCCTTCCTTGGTGTTGTGGAAATTCATAGGCTTGATGCCCTTCTTCACCACAATGGAAAAAAGTTCCTTTGAAACCACCTATTCCAAGTCCTAGCCCAGATCTTCCTCATCCTCTACCTCTTTGATCACCACTGTTTGGATCATGAGGGCGGTAGAAGTTTTCATTCTTCTGGCTTTGAATGGTACCCACATCTTCATTTTTCCTTTCATCCTCATTTCAGCTTCCAGAAGATCTTCCACTACCCCTTCCACTTTCACATCCTCGTCCTTTTTGTTTGCTGTCAAATATTTTTTTAAGTTTCTCCTCAACTTTCAAAGAAAACTGGTACGCATCCTCAATGGTGTTCATTCTGACTATGCTTAGCTCCTCTTGAATGCTCAGTCGTAACCCATTAAGATAACAAGCTACCTTAACCTTGTTGGCCTTTGCATGGCCTGTTCTGATGATCATCTTGTGAAAATATTTTGTGTATTATTTCATAGATCTACTTCCTTGCTTCAATCCTTGCAATTTCTTCAGCAGATCTAACTCGTAGTCCATTGGTATGAATTACTTCTTCAGTTTCTCCACCATGCGATCCCAACTGCTGATCTTTCCTTTTCCTCTTCGATTTCTCTCCAATTGGACCTCTTTCCACCAAATATTTTTGTGGCCCTTCAACTTTGTTTTTGCAAACTTAACCTGATTTGGGTCCTCTACTTCTTCATACTCGAAATACTCTTCTAGCTCATTGATCCATTCGATCAACTCTTCCGAGTTCAGACTTCTAGAATAACTGAGAAATTCTATTCTGGGTCTTTTTCTGATCTTTGAAATGGCCCTTATCAGTCGCATCTGATCTTGATCAATCACTTATTCTTCCTCTTCTACATCTGAGTCTTCCACCTCTTCTTCATCTTTGCTTTCTCCTCTCCTTCTCGGGTTTAACCCTCTTCTCATTTGTTCCTGCAATGCATCAATTTGTCTCTGGAGGGCTCTAAAACCCTCAGCTGCCAATGGATCTCTTCCACCAACATTTTTTTCACCTCTGGCACCACCACGCCTACCAGGCATCACTCTTGGAGGCATCTTGAATATCTCAAACCCACAACCACAGTCCTAGTGTGAATTGCCTCACGATCGATGATCTATCCACACGCTCAAGAAAACCCGCTCTGATACCACCTAACGAGGGAGAAAACCCGAGACACATAAATTGATGCAAACAACCAAAGAAATTTTATTATTGTTCAGAAAGGAAAATATTACATGTAGAGGATCTCAAATCCTCGAGCTCTGCAATACATGCAAATTACAGAAAAATACAGAAATTCCCCTTTCGCAGCATGCAAACTCTTTTCCCCAAAAAGCTACCCAAAATTAGAAACTAGCCCATAAATAGCCCCTTTTTAGTTTGGAGCCAAAAAAAACATTCGAGTTATGATTTTTGGTGGTTTGGAGCCAAAATTACAATTTGAAATTAAAAAATTGAGTCCTAATTCGAAAATTGACAATTTTCCAAAAATTGACCAATTTCCGGAAGCCATAACTTTTGATCTGGGACTCCATTTTTTGAACCGTTTGAACCGTTGGAAAGGTCTCGAAGTGTAGAATGCGCTAAGAACCACTTGGCTAGTTCTGATGATTTTGAGCCTGTATGGGACCATTTAGTGCCTCAGACTGGACTCAGAAGGTTTTTCAAGGCAAAAAGAAGAAATTGAAACTTGAATAACTTTCAAACCATGAATGATCTTGACTTGATTCTTTCATGAATGATCTTGACTTGATTCTTTCACCAAAGTGATTATTTTTCCATCTTGTACCTTCCCATAAATTTTTGTCTTCCCAAGCCTTCAAATTAACACCTACTAAAAATAAGAGTTGAGCAAAAAAAATAGAAAAATGGTTCTGAAAGTTGGGAACTCTTATTCAACGAAAAGGGTATCCAGAAATGTAAAAACATTTACAAAAAGCTAACAAAAGGAACATAAATTGAAATCATATTTTTGGGTGATGCAATATTTCCCTCACACCACTGGATGCTCCTACATCACCAATGAACATAGGTCTTTAAGCAATTGGCAAGGTCTATGTTCCACACACATGAAAAAATAGTAAAATAGATTTTTTTTAGAAATATTTGTGCACTAGGTATTTATGTTCTTATTTCAACAAAAAAAAAGTTAATTTGGATGCATGCCTATTTTTCAATTATAGTTAATCTTACTTCAAAAAGTTATAAAAAAAATTACAAAAAAGAATTATGAAAAAATATTTGTGCACTATATATTGGTGTTACAAATCTATGTTTAAAAAATTATAATTTCACCCTTTTTATAAATAAAGTTATTCTTTACCAAAGTAATGTCTTTGAAACAAATAAAATTAGGAACCCTAGGTCTAATGTGTAAACCTAAGATTCAAAATTTAGGGTTTTGGGTTGTTATTTTCTTATGTTTCATTAAGATGGAGATCAACAAGGTGTTTAGATTAACTTTCAACCATGAAGGTGATCCAATCATACCTAGATCTGCATCTTTTAGGGTCTTGGAATGAATTGGAATTTATTTTCCTTCACTAACCTAATTATACTATATGACCTAATATGCAAAATGCAATAATATGATAATTAAAAAACTTAAATAGTAACTTGCAGGAAGATCTGGGAAGTGCTATAGAGGACTGTGTACCTGTCCTAAAAGTTGTTTCAAGTTTGAATACAGAAACAGAGTCTCCCTAGAGGGTATGAGTCTTTGAGAACCTTTCTAACTCTATTTTTCAGGTCTTTTGATGACAAATTTGAGCTTCTGATTCCTAGTTACAAAGTTGTTAGAACACTATTTGATAGTTCTATAGGTGATTTTCCATGAGTTGACAAGGTGTAGGGCTTCAATTGCAAAAATGATTTTTTTTTCTTCAAGCTTCCTTCAATCCTCTTCAAACCTAAAATCTACACATTCACAAAGAGAAGAGAGGTTGTTCCATTTAGGGGATTTCCTTAGTCAAACCCCATGTTAGTGTTTCCACTTCCACAATGGCAATGTCAATGATAAAATGGATAAATGATAGGAAGGAATTATGAAATCATAGTGTTGCAACTCACCACCCTTTAATGACTTCCTTGAAGGACTGAATTCATGCACATCACTTCAAGGTCTTGGATCTTGCTTTCTTGAATGCTTGAATTTCTTGGAGACCTACAACAAGGGTTAGCCTTCACAAACAATGATAACATAAATACATATGAACTCATATAATATTTAACATGATATTAGAATCTCAAATTACTGCAACAAAGCTCTAAATTTTTTCTCTTGACTTGCTTGATAGTGCTCTTCATCATAAGTTCACCAATAGTTTTCTAGATGATCTTCAAATGATGCAATAACTAGGCATTTATAGACATTTATTCAATTTCTCACAAATTAAATCCCAATAGATTACATTTGCAATTTGAATTTTGAATGTTCTTATTTTGACACCAACATATCCAAAATTGGTCCTCGGTAGAATAGGGGGAGCCATATGCCCTAGGGCGAATGGGTCTTGGCCCTATCTTCTAGGATATTAAGTGTAGCTTAGGAAAAATATTAATTATATGAATTTGTTCAATTCTTGCAATTTCTTGGAAAGTGGTACAAATGGGCTATAAAATGCATAATTTAAGGAATTAGGGAGCCAATTAGGCTTAATAATTTAGGGGGAGCAAAACATATTGTGAAATTGTTGAGGGTGACAATTTTTTATGCTATAGTCACTTTAAAAAAACATTTTTAACTATATAGAATAAGTTATTAAAAGTTTATGTAAAAAGCTCACAAATTATTTCTTAATTTTTTAAAAATATATATTTATAATCTACATAAAAAATCTCAAAAATGCTAGTTCACATCATCTTCAAACTCTTAACAATTTAGTTGTTATACCTATGTGAGAAAGTGAAATTTTGGTGAAAAATCTTGATTTCAATGTCCCACTTTGGTCAAAAAGTGGGAAACACTATTGTGGGGTCACCTTAGTACTTCCTACTTATCATTTTTTCATTCTCAATTGATGATACATTTATTGAGGAACTTAGATAGCTCATCATTAACACATCTACCCAAAAGGATTTAGAGAGTTTGCTAGATTGGAGGATCCTCCACATGTAGTGTTAAAATGAATTTTGTAATAAAACCTCATCACTTTAATCTGAAACTAAACATATGACTACTTCTAGAGGTGTTTCAAACAACTTCAATTTTATATATATTTGTGATTATCATTGACTTCTAGATGTTCCTTGGGTATTTGCACTCCTAAATTGAAGATCTTAGTGAAAAAGTGATACAAGTATAGGATATACATGATTAAACAAATACATCATTATAAACTCTACATGATGAGTCTAATCAAATGGAAATGGATGAGATTCTTCCAATGCTAGTGATGATGAGTATATTGGTTTTGATGATTCTTTTAATGATCCACGTAGCACACCATACATTAAAGTTACACATGAAGCTATCACATAAGATAAACATAAAGAATAAATACATGTGTGAAAAAATCAAGCTATAAACACCTTGAAATCAATTTCTATCACATAATTAATTAAATTAAAAGTTAATTAATTATTTATCGTAATTAAACATTTTCTATTTTTTTGTAAATTACTTAATTAATTAAATTTTCCCCTTCTTCTAAAGGTTCATTAATTTAATCAATCCAACCTTAGGCCCCACACATTAATTATTTAAACCTGATTAATTAATTAATCCATGATTAATTAATTAATTTATCGTCACCATCATTACTACTTTCTCTAATTAAAAATTCCTCCAAATCCCCAACTTTCTATCATGTGACAAGTGTCACTAGCCCTCTTCAATGATCACACATGTGTGAGCATGCACAACTCAATATCAAATTTCTCCTCATCTTTGACCAAAATCTTCTATTGGTTGCTCATGCATGTGTGAGACCCTCATAAGCGTGAAGCCACCCTACCTCTTACACGTGTCATAAATTAACCACCCTACATTTTCATCTTCCATCCACATGTCATCACCATTGATTTTCACCCCTTTACATTTTCCACTTCTATCCAGCTTGTCAAATTGATATTCTTCCCAATGTGCTCTCACACATGTGTGAGCACACTTAGCTCTCTTCCCCATACCAAATTTCATTGTCTCAAGCCTTCACCTTGTGACACTTTTCACAATTCTAAAGCTCCATATTCTTATGAAATCCTAGCCCTCCATATCATAATCCATCTCAACGACCCATTTTAGCCACCAAAAATCTATAAATTTGATCCTTGTCCCTTAGTCGTCATCCATAAATCTATGCTAAAATTCACCACAACATCCTTTTGATACCAAGGTTATGTTGCATTAGAGAGTATTCCACACTCAAGCAATTCCAAAGTGAAAATTAATTGGAGAAGGGTGCCTCTACTTCAACTCAATCAATGAGATGAAAAGGTAAAGACAAGGTAATTAGTATACTTAATTTATCTTAGTGTTTGAGTCTTTTACACTTTTATTCATCTTCATTTTGGCACACTTGGTCGGACCCACATCTTGAAAGCTAACAACTATTTGATTTTTTATGTAAGTTAATACATCCTAGATTGTAAAACATCTTTGGTTTATCTATTAGCACCTTTGTTTCATAAGTAGCACCCTAATGACTCCATCACCACATCTACTCCATAGTGCTTCCACCTTACAAATTATTGCTTTTGTTAGAATTTTTTGTTTTTTATTTTTTTACTTGTTTGTTGATGGTTTCATTCTATTTTTGTGATTTTTATTCTATTAGTTTTTTTTTATTAATGGGAAAACAGGTTTTGAGGGGACCTAAAACCCCTTACAAACAGGTTTTTAAAAACTTGTCCAAAGGAAGCTACAAATAGATAACAACATAGACTATCAACAACCCATCAACAACATCCACCCAAAAGATACACAAGACTACCCTAGTTGCAAACATCAGGTTTTGAAGGGGTCTTGAAACCCTTTACAACCAGGTTTTAACAGGGACCTAGAACCCAACAATAGAAAGAACCCACCTGAATCAGTCAGGCAACAACACAACCTACAAAAACCAAGCCATAGCAAACCATTTTCTAAACAAAGAGTCACAATAAAGAGGGCATAAAATGATCCCATTCAACACAATCAATCCCACCAATCTCCCTACCTCAATAAGAAAGATACAAGGAAAGACTAAACATAGAGAAGCATTGTTTTCAATCACTGCCATAATATCCAAACTCCCCACCTCAATAAGGGATTTAGATAGCATCATAGAGCACTAAGAAGCATTGAACTTCATCCTGCACCAACCGTCCTAAAACACCAACCCAAAATCCACCTCTAAAGGAGTGAGCTCCCCTCTATATGAGAGAATGAAGTGAAGGCTATTACTACTAGAGCCAGGTCATTATTTTTCACACACAAGCTCCACCTCAAAAGGAACTAGCAAAATAGAGAAAAACTTCCCACTACAACTACAACAACCAACACCACCCCAAAAGGATAGGGCTCCACCTCAATAGGAGCAATATTCCCCTTAATAGAAGACAATAATTGTAGAAACTAGTAGAAAAAAACTACACCAATAGAAAGGCCAAACACAAAATCCTTTGGAGATAAGAGGGCTAGATATAAGATGAAATATATAAACAACACCCCAGTCAGCAACAGGAAACACTAGCACCTTTGAGAAAACTAGATAGACTTTAAAAGCAACTCAACCCACAAGAAGAAAAAACCCCCTTTAAAATAAAGCAACAACTTATTCTGAGAGGAGAACAAACAAGCTTTCAAACAAAATACATTAGTACATATCCCAAAAAAATCTCCAAGGGAGCACAACAAAAAATCCACTAGAAGGCTTTCATTAGCAACATGAAGAGGGCTTCTACAAACCCCACACTCCAAAAGAAAGGAGCACCAAAATAAACAAGAAAGGAAACACCTCTATAGGCACATAAATAGAAAGAAACCATAAATAGAGTCCAGAAACACAAAGAATTCACAAACCCAAAGGGGATCTCCTACCACCATGACTCACCATTCTCAATAGCCATCAAATGCTAGACTCCCCCACACCAAGGGAGCTGAACCAATGAAGGATAGGAAGCATTAAAGCATAGAGAAGATGGGATGGAAAATAGTAAGATGTAGACAAATAGAAAACCACCTTTAGATAGGAAGAAAAAGACCCCCAATAGAAAGATACACAATTGAGACTAGGGGAAGAACACCTGAAATAGGAGAGAAACACAAGCCAACAACCCCCAGCTCCAAAATAGCAGATGGAAGGCCAGAAAAGTAGCAACACAACCACAAAAAAAATCCAATCCAAGAACCAAGAAGGAACAAAATCCAACCACTCTCCTAAATAACACCAAAAGAGGGCCAACAACTAGTAAAATGTAGGCCCAAGAAAACACCACTGGGAAGCACCATGTCAACCACCAACTTCGTAGGAGAAAAGAGGAAGCAAGAGAGGCACCCCTGTTGAAAGCATGTTCACAGCTCCAACCAAAGACACCCACATAACAAAAAAATCACCCAACACAAACACATAAAATAGATGTGGGTAGCTTAGGAACAACCACTATAACAAACTCCAAGACCCCAGAGAGCCCAAGATACCAGCAACAACCCCTCAAACCCCATCTTCATCATTCGACTAGTCCTCCTCACCATCTCCATCCTTCACAGAATTCAAGCATCCACCTCCGTACGTGTTCTCGCTCACCCCTACGTCCATCTCCCTATTGATTCTCTTCTATTAGTTTTTTTCTAACCTTTCTTTTGTGTTTTTATCTTTTTTTTTGTAAGTAATCTATTTTTTTCTTATATGAGACTTGGTTTAGTGATTTCAATCTATAGAGTAGTGAATTCATAGTTTTGCACCTCTAAGTTAGCACATTCACTTTGTGGAGTAGCTCTCAAGTATAATTTTTTAATTTTCTTTTCATTTTCATTAGTTGCACCATTTTCTGAATAGTGCTTAAGGTGTTCAACACTTGTGCTCTGTATTAGCATCTATGTTGTTTAGTCCCTATGCTTTGTTAATCAATTCTTTCATTGTTTAGGTCTTTTTTATTTTTTATTTTAGTTTTTAAGCTAACCTTTTTGTCTACTAATCAAGTGGTGCAACATGTGTTATGTATATCAAACCCAAAAGAATAATAATAATGCATTTGATGTAGGTTCACTTGTCAAATTTTATTAATTTTTGCACTATATTAGACATGAGATTAGAGTAGTTAGTTAATTGAATTTTGTTTATTGTTTCTTTGGAGGTGTGATTTTTTATGGTCCCCCCTTGTTCTTAGTTTGATAATGGGGATTAAAAACTTTACATTCTCCTTTTTTTTTTAGAATGGATCCTAAGGAGTGTTAATTTTTATGTATGCTCTCCCCTTGTGCTTTGTGCAATCTTGGGTGATAGAAAAACACTTGAAATTTCCTTTCCCACTAGGAGGCCTACTTGGGGATTTCATCACCCCAAGGGACAATTTTAAACCATTATTTCCAATGGGGTATATAAAGAGGGGAGAAAAAAAGTTGTACATCAATCTAGTCATGTCATATTTGGTGGATTCTTGGGGGGCCTAGTGACTTAGGACACAAGGAGAAGTGTTGGTTTGAGCAATTGTTGCTCTCATACCATTCTTTTAGATAGGCTAGTATTCCTGTATTTCCCCTAAAGAGATTTTAATTAGAATCCTAAGACCATCAACCACTAATTAGTATGGTGTAGGGATGTGTATCATACCTCAAAGTCCTTCAAAATGGATCTCAAAGTGGTGAGATAGAGCTAACCAAGGTAAATAATTTTATCCACCATTGGTAAGGGAATTCATGTGTATGTGGCTTTCCCTAGCTATTCACTTACCAATAGAAGGTTTTAGTAGATTAATTTCTATTTTGCACCCACATTAGTTAACACACCTACTTGAATAATTAATGTAGAGAGGAATTTAAATTCACAAAATACTCTCCAAATTGTTGCAACAAATACTCAACTGGAATAGAGAAATTACCAACTAACATACGTAAAACTTCTTGCACATGAAACCATTGATCTTCACCATTAAAAGAAATATGATTACAAAGGGGTTTCAGTCATCAATGGAATGATATGCAGCAATTAAGCTTCTTACAGGAATCAAATATGTAAGTAAATACCTTCAAATACATTCATATGCTTAGTTGTATGAGCTTTTGCAACACAATTTCATCTCTGAGCACTAAAACAACACGTGCAACTTCTAAATCTTCATCCCTGTCATTTTGAAATCTCCATGGGTTGTTGTTTATCATTCCAACCTGAAAAATAAAATCACAAAAACATTCTCCAGAGAAAGCTATGTCTCCTTCACTCTGCCTTCCCAAAATTCTTCCTTTTCTCTTGAAACCTTCATGTTGAAGAATGGGTTTTTTTTTCTATTTTACTCCTATCATGAAATTAATTTTACATGCTTCTTTTTGGGCCTATTCAACATGGCACGACCGATGCTATTTCTGCACACCAAATTCCTCAAAATAAAATTAAAACCCACTTCCAGTAGCCCACTAAAGATAGGAGTCTTTTTCAGATTTTTCTCTCTCCTTTTTTACTCCTGAAAAAGCAGAAAAATCAAAGCAAGTACTGGAGCCCACTTCCCAGTCTCTACTTTTTTAGCGATCATTAAATGGTGTTTTAAATCTCCACATTAAAATCCCAACACCCCAAATTGCCTTTCAAATATTTTTAATTTAAATATTTATAAACTACTTTTTCGTTGCTTTTTCTCCCACAAGTCAACTTGACAATGTGCAAAGGGAAATTAATTTATAAAGTTTAATGATTCAAATATATATCATTTACCACCTTCAACTTTAATTCCAAACCAAAATTTACTCACCACAAAATTGCAAAATTGCTCAACAAAAATTGAAAATTATACTTGATACAGGATTTGCCAATTTTCCATGGATGCTTCTACATCAGACACCCACGGTAGAAAGAAATGTTTCATGATTTTCATTCAAAAAAAAAATTATACCTTATGTCTATCTTGGATCCACCTTGTTTCCTTGTCCAATGAAATATTTCTATGCACCACTTTCTGTAAACTTACAACTTTACCATGCTTCATCCTTCTTCTACTACCCATCATGTAATTCAAAGCATCAAATATATTGCCACACCAATATACTTCACCAAATCAAAACTAACAATTAAAATTATACCTTCTCCTTCATAAAAAAAAATGTATTTGTTTGCCTCATTTGTTGTTCCACCTTTTCCACCTCCCTCCACTATGTCTCCTTCATGAAATTCCTCTATTTCAATGCCTTTTGAAAGGAATGATATTGCTGCAATTTTTTTTCCTTCACTCAAAACAGCATTAGTACTATAATCAAAATACTTAATTTCATCATTAGATGACAAGGAACCATGACCACTAATCAAAAAAAATTCACCTCCATTGTTCTCAAACAAGTATTCTTCAAAAAACTCTTCATTAACCTTCACACTCAACTCTTCCAATTCAAATTTATGAAAAGAAAATTTTGTTGCAACAAACTTATCTACTCCTTCACTCTCTTTCTCATCAAGGGAAACAATAAAATCATATTTTACCTTACCCTCTACAACTAGATTCTTTCCACTTAAGATCTCTTCTTCAATTTGAGTCAACAATTCAGCTTTCTCATATTCTTCATGGTTAGTGTCAACAAAGCTAACATATTCAAGATTCATACCATCTAAAACTCTTATTTCATGAACCAAACAAGACATAGCATTGTTGCATACCTTACCCATTTCTTCTTTCAATGGATTCAATTTGTGTTTCACTCCATCCTTCATCAATGTGTATGTGTTGGCATAACCATCGTGCATCACCTTCTTGTCAAATTGCCAAGGCCTTCCTAACAAAATATGACACACATTCATAGGAATAATATCACATAAAATTTCATCTCTATAACCTCCTATATTAATTTTTACCAAGATTTTTTTGCTGATCAAGACTTTGCTATCATCTTGTAGCCATGCTATCCTATATGGATGCAGATGCCTTCTTCTTTCTAGTTGCAATTTTCTCACCATCTCTTTAAAAACAAGATTGTCTATGCTACCTCCATCTATAATGACATTACATACCTTGTTCTGGCACTTGCATATTGTTTGAAACAAACCTTTTCTTTGAATTGACTTATCATCTTCATTCATCAGTATTCGCCTATTCATTAAAGTTTCACCATCTTTTGCTTCTTCAGAATGTGATGACCCTGCATCTTCTCTATTCAAATTTGCTGCTCTATTATAATTTTCAGTCCTTCTTCTTGGCATTTCCTCTTCATGAGGAAAATCATATACCCTATGACCTTCTTCTCCACACTTAAAACAAGTTCCTTGAAAGGTTTCTCTTCCAAAACCTCTACCTGATCTTCCTCTACCTCTTGAATCTTGATCCCTAGGACCATATGAACCATCATACCTCTGATTTTTGCTGTTGCCTTAGTCTTCTTTTTTCTGATTTTTTTTTTTTATTATTATCTGCCCCATATGATCTTCCTTCAATCTCCTCTTCACAGCCTCTTCCTCTTTGCTTACTATCATACCTTTTATTCACTTTCCTCAATTTTCAAGGCAACTCGGTATGCATCTTCCATAGTTATAACTCTCAGCAATGCCATCTCCTCTTGTATGCTTGGTCTCAAACCATTAATGTACCTTGAAACCTTCTCCTTATTTTATTCAACATGTCCTTTTCTAATCAAGATCCTATGAAACTCCTTTGTATTCTTTCACCATTTTTGTTCCTTGCTTCAACCCTTGCATTTTCTTGAGTAAGTCTAACTCATAATCTATTGGTATAAATTTCCTTTTCATTTTCTCTACCATTCTATCCCACCTTTTAATTTTCTCCTTCCTTTTTCTACCTCTTTCTAACTGAATTTCTCTCCACCATATTCAAACATGTCCCTTCAATCTTGTCTTGGAAAATCCTACTCTATCCGGGTCTTCAACTTCTTCAAATTTAAAGTACTCCTCCATATCATTTATCCAGTCTATTAGTTCTTCTGGATTCAAACTTCCATGAAAGGTAGGGACATAAATCTTAGGTATTTTCCCCATTTTTGATAAAACTCTCAACAATGGATCCCTTGCAACTGTTGCAACTTCCTCTCTCTGTTCAGTTGTTTGGCTAACATTCTCTAGAGCTTCTTCCTCTTCCTCATCACTCGTTGGTTCCCTTCTCTGTGAAAACCCTCTTCTTATTTCTTCTTGAATTTTTTCCACTTGTCTTCTCAAATATTTGAAATCACCATCATGGACAAAGTTTTCCATCCTTCCTCTTCCTTTGTCGCTACCACGATGGGCTCCTCTCCCATCCATTTCTCCAAAACCCACAACACTCAAATCCTGGTGCAACTACCTCACTTTAGCGGTCTGTTACACACTCAATATCTTGTTGCTTTGATACCACTAATGTAGAGAGGAATTTAAATTTACAAAATGCTCTCCAAATTCTCACAACAAATACTCAACTGGAATAGAGAAATTACAAACTAACATACGTAAAACTTCTTGCACATGAAACCATTGATTTTCACCATAAAATAAATCTGATTACAAAGGGGTTTCAGTCATCAATGGACTGATATGCAGCAATTAAGCTTCTTACAGGCATCAAATTTGTAAGTAAATACCTTCAAATACATTCATATGCTCAGTTATATGAGCTTTTGCAACAAAATTTCATCTCCCAGCACTAAAACAACATGTGCAACTTCTAAATATTCATCCCTGTCATTCTAAAATCTCCATGGGCTGTTTTTTATCAGTCCAACCTACAAAATATCATCACAAAAACATCCTCCAGAGAAAGCTATGCCTCCTTCACTTTGCTTTCCCAAAAAAAATCCTTTTCTCTTCAAACCTTCATGCTGAAGAATGGGTTTTTTTTTTCCTGTTTTACTCCTGTCATGAAATTAATTTTACTATTTTTTTTGGGCCTATTCAATCTGGCACAACCCATATTTCTGCTTCACACCAAATTCCCCCAAAAAAAACAAATAAAAACAATTAAAACCCACTTCCAACAACCCACTAAAGGTAGGAGTCTTTTTCAATTTTTCTTCTCTCCTTTTTGACTCCTGAAAAAGAAAAAAAATCAAAGCAAGCCCTGGAGCCCACTTCCTAGTCCCTAATTCTTAGGGATCATTAAATTTTGTTTTAAATCTCCACATTAAAATCCCAACACCCCAAATTTCCTTTCAAATATTTTAAATTTAAATATTTTAAAAATACTTTTTCATTGCCTTTTCTCCCACAAGTCAACTTGACAATGTGCAAAGGTAAATTAATTTGTCAATTTTAATGATTCAAATATATATCATTTACCACCTTCAACTTGAATTCCAAACCAAAATTTACTCATCACAAAATTACAAAATTGCTCAACAAAAATTGAAAATTATACTTGATACAGGATTGCCAATTTTCCATGGATGCTCCTGTATCAATAATTTAGGGAATGTGCTCATGTTTTTAACAAATTTTCATGTGCTAAACCAATAAAATCCAATTCAAAATTTTTACCCTAAAAGCTCAAGTCATCTATTATGTCTTTGTGTTTGAATATCTCTTGCCAAATATTTAACACAATTAGGCTTCCCAATTTAGCACCCATGTACTATAAATTCACTCTTTCACTTTTTTTTGTGCTTGTGTTGTTTCAACACTTGTGCTTACTCCTTTAGTACCTAAGCCAATTAATGATTTTTCTCTACCTTTAGAACCTACATCAACCAATGCTTGCATTTCATGTTTTAGTGCCTTTGCATATTGGTTTTTTTGACTTTTCAATCTACATGTTTGTAGCACAATGCTTTTTCCTTGTACTTCAAAACTTGTGATTCTTCACTAAATCCATACCATAACACTCTTGAGACCAAAATAATTATATTTTTTAGACCTAAATCTTGATAGTGGTAATCATAGACAAATATAGTACAATCATCAAATTATATTAAACATCTTTCATCCTCCAATAATCAACCCTCATTAGCCATAGACCTATCCAAGGTATCCTTTCATCCATATAATTTTGATTTTCCATCAACCATTATCTGATTTAGGCTTAGATTAAACCTTCATGAACTTCCATAAACATTTCAAATTTTCTCAAACCTCCACCTAATCATTTTCAACCATAGACATAACCACCCTTCCTTTTCTTTGAACTTAAAATCATAAACATACCTTAATCTTTCATTTATATTTCATAAACCCACTTAAACCTCCATTATCAATCAAAAGTCAAACAAAGTCACAGACTATCATCCAAAATAAAATCAAATTTTTCCAAGAGTCAAGTATAAATCCTTTAATATTTTATCTCTAGCTTATACATTACTTAAGATATTTCCTATCTTAAGTTGTGTGTTGAGTTATAACTTTTCAACTTTGGATTAATTACCTAAGGGCATTGGTGATTACTAAGTTAGTGTACTTCAAAAATCCTCATCCATTTTTCTTAGGAACTTGCCTACCCTAAGTAAGAAGGGATAAAATCCTAATCATCCCTAATAATTAAGGATCTAGTTTTTCTTATAATGAGTTTATTTTTTTCCATGTTACATGTTAAGTCTTCCATAACATCATTATCCAAAAATTAACATTTAGTCCAAAGTTCAAAACCTTTCAAATCCAAATAAAATTCTTCATCTCAAACATCATAAACACATCCAATCTTTTGAACATGGAAAATATAAGTCCAAACCATCCTATACTATCCCAAAAAAAGACATTTATATCCTTAAAACAAAAATCTATATCATTCATTAGAGATAAACATCCCTAATTCTAACATCATAAACAAAAACATCCCTCACTTCAAAACCAAATCAACACCCATATACCAAAACCAAACTTAAATAGGTCTACCTTTACATGCCACATACAAGGACCCAAACCAAAAGACTAATGGAGTCAAACAATTTGACAAGGATGCCCCTTGAATATCTTGATCCTACATTACAAGGATAAATCACATACCAACCAACATATCCTTAAGCACCAAACATAGATGAAATTTTCATGGTACAACCTAAATACTCACCAATAATGTAATAATTTTCCCAAAATCCACAAAATCAAGAATTAATGGAAAAAATAATTTGAATCTTATAAATAAAATTTCTTCTTGTAATTAATTCAAGGTGGGGATAAACTTCCATCATAATCTGACGTTTCATAATAGAGAAAAGAGACACTTCATCTGCAACAACCATAACACCCACCAACCCCTTAGAAAACCTATGGGGATCACAACCACTTAAACCATCACACAACCCCAATATTACACAAAAATTAAACCTTTCACAAAGCCTTCAACAATATCATCTACCCCCACAATAAATAAAACCTAACTTGTCTACATAACTTAGAGTCACAATACCCACAAGAATAGTTCACTCTAGCATAAATCCTTCCACACCTCAACCACCTTTAAATTAATCAAAAAAATTCAATCAAAAACTTCATACATCCATACCAACCCTCAACATTACAAAAATTCTCTCCCACCCCTTAATATTTTACACACATCCCTCCCCCAACATACAACATATATCACACATACCTCTAACCCAACACATTATCAATACATCAATCCACCCTCTTCACAATAAAACCTCCAACATTCAACCCACATTCCTACATCACATTACCAACAAATACACCTTAACCAAAAAATATACATCCATGCAATTCCGTACATTCAAACTACACATCAAACAACCCCAATCCCATCAATATTACACAAGAGATCTAATATGTCAGGAATACAATTCAACGAATCCAAGTATAACATTAAAAGAAACCACAAATTTTGATGAAATATGTTCTTATCCATTTGATAGGTCCACTAGCATCATTCCTTTCCCCAAAAATTTGAAATTCCAAAATTTGATAAATACAAAAGGAAATGTGATCCTAGATATAACATCAAAGAATTATGCATAGCTTGTCAAGAAGTCTCTTATAGCAATATATATTTTGAGACTATTCCCTAAAAGCTTGAGAGGTCAAGCATTGGAATGGTTCATTCACCTTCCACATGGCTTTGTCATCACCTTCAAATACTTAGCCAAATTTTTTGTAAAATTCTCTTATAATAGTGAACATGAAATCACTATGTTAGACTTGTACAACACTAAATTAAAAGAATGGGAGATCTTTTCTTCTTGCAGCTATGATGACATCTTGCTAGTAGATTTCTATGGCCTATTCCTAAGAATTAATTTCCCACTATCTTTGTGTAAAACTTAGGTCAAGAAATGGGTTTCCACCTACAAGTCGAATGTGCTACCTTCTTTAAATAAATCATAGACAAAGGGGTAACCATCAAAAAATCCCTTATAGCTAAATGTTTATTCAAAATATACAAGGAAACTAAAGACAACAATGATAATCAACCCAATCCCATTGGGAAACCATACCAATCATCGCACTAAGGCTGAAGCTGCTTTCATCAACATCAATGTTGTGTTGGATAGGGGTTATTATAAGTTATGGATTGAGGGAGATTCTATATACATTGTCAATTGATTACTTGGCAATCAGAAGCCAAGTTGGACTTTTGAACAACTTATTGTGGATTCTATCATGATGTTAAGATCCTTTGATTAAATATGTGTCACACATATCTATAAGGAAGGTAATTCCCTGGCAGATTTCTTTGCAAACAAGGCTATCAGGCTTCATAATTTTAAGGCATGGGAGGAGTACTCTCTCCTTCCTGAGGAGGCCAAGATTTTATTGTGAAATGATAGCTAATCTAAAGCTTGTGATTTGGGGTGATTGAGCTATTATCATCCTCCTTATTACCACATGCTTTTTGGGTTATGTATTGCCTAATTTTAATTTGGCCAGTGTGATTCAGCTGGGGTATCAGTTAATGGTGATAGTCAAAATGGGTGGAGATAGAAGTAGGATTGAACCTCTATCCTATGAGAGATGGAGGAACAAGTGAAAATTTTGGAGAATCTTGAGACATGGGAATTTTACACCCTATCTAGAGAGGCTCCATGGTCATGATCGCAAAGCCTCTATGGATTTTGTCCATTGTTGGCACAATAGATGTTTGAAGGTGAAGGGTATGGATTTTGTGATCAATGAAGACTTTATTTCCTTCATTACTGGGTTGTCAGAATATGGTCACAAATTTTTCAAGGAAAGCAACAGTAACGATGATGCTATGGACCAATTCTTCAAAGACAATGAATGTGTGAAGCTGATGGTTATGAACGGGCTTCCCTGAAGTATATTTGTGCTGATGTGGCAGAGGTTATTATGTAGTTACTCTTGATGGCTGATATACTGCTATTCTAGGGCACCATTTTACCCTACTTAATCATTTTATACATGGGTTGCATGTTTCTTTCTCATTTTTTCTCTTGTCATCTCTGGAAGTTTTAGTTTATGCACACTTGAAGAATCGTAGGGCCCCTATTCTTCACAAAGGGCTCATATTTCTCATCATTAAGCATGTGAGAGCTCATACTCTTGCTAAGTTTATTAAAGGAAAAGAGAAGGCCATAAGTGAGGAGTGTTTTGACTGGCTCAGAGACCAGTGTTGATGGTGAAGTGGAATGGCATGTGGAGGAGGAGAAATATTTGGGGGGATCATCATCTCTCATGGTGGCCTCCTTTAAAAAAAGAAAGAAGGGGTTTTAAAGAAGAAGGGGCTCACTAAGAAGCCTGTCATGTAGAAGTCGTGTTCCTGTGGGTCCCTTTCTAATGGAGATAACTTTGATATTAATTCTGATGGTTCTCATTAATGGCTATCTAAGGAGAATGTTGAGCTTCATGGCCAGGACTTTGGTGCATCTAGTCGTGAGGAGGAGGACCAGTATGTTGAGGTTAGGGTTGATGAGGTTAAGGAGATTCCATGAAGGGCTTCCAGACGAATCACAAAGTTGAAGTAGGGTTCAAAAGGTGGTAGGAAGGGTAATAAGGATTCTCCAAATCAGCTAAAGGATAGGGAAAACAAAGCTATGGATATTAATGAGTGCCCTGTTTAGCAGTCTTCTCTTGGTGGGGGGGGTGTTGGGAATCTGGGCAGTGAGGAGGCGTCGGTTGAGAGGAATTTTCATGATGAGGATGGTGTGAATCCAAACCTTGGTAAGCTTGAGCTACTGAAGGTTAATCCTCTTTATGAGCATTTTTCTTATCTAAATAATGATAATACTTCCATGTTTGAGCTTTTGGATATGGCTTGGTCAGGTTCCACGTGCACCTTTAAACTTTCCAAATGGCTATTGTAGGAATTTAACAAGGTCAATATTAAGATTAGGGGTTTGAAGGAGAACATGGTGAACCAGCTGAAGGGCTCCTCTTCAGACATGCTAATTGAAAGACTAGTAGATTTAGAATGCTCATTTTCTGACTTCAAATCCTAGTGTGAGAATTGCCTTGGTAAAATAGAGGGAAGGATTAAGGAAATGAATGAAGATATCAATAAATTATTGTAGGTTAGTCATAGCTTAGTTAAGAATAGTGCAGAGTCCCTGAAGGTTCTATTTGGAAAGATTAGTTAGGTTAGGGAGGATCAGTTGTACTTTGCGGATATGATTGAAAAGGGCCAATCTTCCAAGGGTAAGGGAAAGAAGAATTCCAAAGAAAAGGCCAAAGGCTTATGTACCATATGATGAGGGCGTAGCTCGAGACTTAGAAAATAACCCAAAAACAAGAGAATAATTTTATGATTCAGAAAATGGAGCTTCTTACATGTAGAGGATCTCAAATCCCCAAGTTCTACAACACATGCAACTTACAGAAAGCTACAAAATCACCCTTTCGCAATATGCGAGCTTGTCCCCAAAAAGTTACCCAAAAATTAGAAACCCGCCCATAAATAGAGCTCCTTTTTAGTTTGAAGCCAAAACAACATTCAAATTTGAGTTTAGGCAGTTTGGCGCCAAAAAATTACACTTGAAGTTCAAATTTCAAAAGAACATTTGCAATTGTATCTTCTAGAAAGTGCGCCAACTTCCCGGGGCCATAACTTTTGATCCGAGACTCCGATTCGCGAACCGTTTGAACCGTTGGAAAGGTCTCGAAGTCAATAACACACCTAAAATTAGCTATGCCAATTTTGTCAAGTTTCAGGGCCATTCTGGGAATTCTAAGTGCCTCAAATCTAACTCGAAAGATTTTCAAGTGCAAATTTGGAAAACTAAAACTGCAATATCTTTCAACCCAGGAATAGAAAATAAAAACTGTAAATTGGGAATTTCATTATGACGAAAAGGGTATCCTAAAATGTAAAAACATCTAAAAATTGATGAACTTGAAATTTAATTATTTTTTGGGTGATGCAAGATTGCCCTTACACCACTGGATGCTCCTGCATCAGACACCCAGGGTAATTTGAGAAGTGACCCCGTCATGTCTCAGATGCTGGAGGAAAACCCAAACAGTCGACCTCTGCCTTAGGCAACCAGGATGAATCTTCAACAGGCCTTCCTTTCCATTTCACCAGATATTCTTCGTACTGCATGTTCCTGGTACTCCTTCCCACACGACTATCCAGGATTTCTTCAATCTCCTCCTTTTCTGAAGTAGGTGCTGAAATCCCACACTGTTCCATCATTGGTACTTCCTCTGCACCACCTTCATGATACTCTGTCAAATTTGAAATGTTGAACACAGGGGAAATGTTGAATCCATCTGGAAACTCTACCTCATATGCATTCCCTGAATCATGCCTCTTCAAAATTTTACAGGGACCAAACTTCTTCATTTTCAATTTGTTATATGTTCCCACTGGAAACCTTTCTTTCCTCAAGTGGACCATCACTTCTTCACCAATCTGAAACTCCTTATACCTCCTCTTCGATCGCCTTAGCCTTATCGCATATTCATCTTGTTAATATGTTCTCTTACCTTCTCATGTATATCCTTGATGTGTTAAAAATATTCGGCTTCAATACTTATTTTCTTCTCTTGGTCCATCTTCCTCAATTTTGGAGCTATTCTGGGCTACCTCCATACACAATCTAGAATGGTGATCTAGTGCTTCTATTGATAGAATTGTTGTAAGAAATTATGCAGGGGTAAGATCAAGTCCCATCCCTTGGGTTTATCTTCTACCAAACATCTCAGTAGGTTACCCAGACTCCTGTTAACAACCTCTGTCTGCCCATCTATTTGTGGATGGTGTGCAGAACTGAACTTCAACTCTGTCTTCAGCTTCTTCCACAAGGTCCTCCAAAAGTACCCCACAAATTTGGTGTCACGATCTGAAACAATACTCTTTGGCAGACCATGTAGCCTCACCACCTCTTTGAAGAACAAGTCAGCAATGTGGACTGCATCATGGGTCTTCTGACATGGAATGAAATGTGCCATCTTTGAAAACCTATCAACCACCACAAAGACTGAATCATTCCCTCGTTGTGTCCTTGGCAAACCAAGAACAAATTCCATACTTATATCCTCCCATGGCCTCTCTGTATAGGTAAGGGCTGATATAAGCCTATATTTGGCTCACTCCTTTAGCCATCGACATACCCTGCAACTTTGTACAAACTTCTTCACATCCTATGACAACTGAGGCCAATAATAATGCTCGCTGATAATGGCAATGGTCTTATCCCGACCAAAATGTCCTGCCATTCCTCCACTATGCTTCTCCTTTATCAGGTTCTCCCTCATGGAACTCCATGGGATACACAATTTACTTCCCTTAAATAACATGCCATCCTGGATTATGAAATCCAACCACCTTGTCATGTCCACTGTAACAGGTTCCTTGCAAGTTTTCCAAGCCTCTGCGAAATCAGGATCTTCTGCGTACAGTGTCTTAAGTTCATTGAACCCAACCACTTCAATCTGCATCTTTGTCATCAATGTATGCCTCCTACTTAAAGCATCTGCAACCCTATTTGACTTCCCACTCCTATGTTTCAAAACAAACGCATAACTCTGCAAAAACTCTACCCATTTCATGCCTCTGATTTAATTTTTCCACGACTATTTAGATGCTGCCAGGAAGCGATGATGCGATTATATAGAACAAATTCCTTGACAACAAATAATGTCTCCATTTCTTTAATGCTGAACTGTGCATAAAATTCACGATCATATACAAAATACTTTCTCTTGGCATCATTTAACTTTTCAGCGAAATGAGCAATGGAGCTTACCTTCTTAGCTCAACACTACTCAATGGCACAACCACTAGCATCACAATCCACGAAACACCTTGTTGAAATATGGAAGAATAGAAACCAGTTGCTCTGTCTGCTCTGCTTCAATAGTTCAAAACTTTTTGCTGCTCTAGTGCTCCACTTGAATTCTTTTCTATCCCCTCTCATTGTTTCAGTCAGGGGTCCACAAATATTACTGAAGTTTCTAATGAACTTTCTATAAAAACTAGCCAAACCATGGAAAGATCTCACCTCGATAGCGGTTCTTGGGGTAGGCCATTCCAGAATAACCTTCACCTTCTCTGGGTCCATCTTGAGACCTTCTGCTGAGACAACAAACCCCAAGTACACTAACTCCTCTTCACAAAACTACACTTCTTTAGATTAATCAATAGTTTCTCTTCTCTTAACTTCTCAAAGGCTCCAGAATGGCCATCGGATGCTCATCCAACGTCTTCTTGAAAATCAAAATATCATCCTAAATGCACAATAACAAAACTTCCCGGAAATTCCATTAGTACCTGGATTCATAGGCATGAATGTGCACCGGTGCATTGGTTAGCCCAAAGGGGCATGACTAACCACTCGTACAGGCCCTCTTTGGTCTTGAAGGCAGTCTTCCATTCATCTCCCTCTCAAATCTGGATTTGGTGATATCCACTCTTCGGATCAATCTTTGTGAAGTACTGAGCTCCACTCAAACAGTCCATCAGGTCATCCATCCTTGGCAAGGGAAATCTGTACTTTATTGTTATCTTATTTATGGCT
The DNA here is from genome assembly GCA_007258455.2 of Sequoia sempervirens. Taxonomy (NCBI): domain Eukaryota; kingdom Viridiplantae; phylum Streptophyta; class Pinopsida; order Cupressales; family Cupressaceae; genus Sequoia; species Sequoia sempervirens. Next base: position 55,340,679 of record VDFB02270651.1, on the reverse strand, counting down.
CGGGAGTCTGTACACATCCTCCACTCCCATCCTTCTTTGGTGCTAGTACTGTAGGTACTGCACATGGACTCAAACTCTCCCGTGTCAAACCATTTCTCAACAACTCTTGAAATTGTATGTTCAACTCCTCATTTTCAGCTGGAGTCATTCTATGAGCTGCCTTATTTGGAAAATTGGCTCCAAGAATCAAGTCAATCGATGGCCGATCTTCCTTATTGGTGGTAAACCACGAGGGTACATTATCATAAACAATATCCACGAAACTCATCCAACATCCGAAACTTCTTACGGAAACTTCTCACTATCCTCCTTACTCCTCCTAGGAATCAATGCGCAACACTGCGGCTCATGCTTCATACCTTCTAAAATTTTTCTGCATCACATAACAAATTCTAGCACTCATACCTTTTCTTCGGTCTCCTTCAAGGGGTTTGACTTGTGGCGAACCCATCCTTTGTCAAGGAATAAGAAGTGTTTGCATAGCCATCATGTATAGCTTTCGCCTATCAGAGGCGCCCACCTGACCTCCCCAACAACATGTGACCATTGCATCCATGGGGATGATATCCGCGAAATTACCTGCATCATATTTAGCTCGATCTTGAACTTTACTAGAGCCTTTGCTCATTGACCAAAACTTGATGGCACACTGCGCAACCCGAGGGCAATCTGATCACGGATCGCGGGTGCCTTTCACATCTTAGCTTCAACTTTTGACCAGCTCTTTTGACCGCAGTTATTGGTGCTCCCCGCCATCAATAATGACATCACAACACATTTTTTCCTTCACACTTGCGCAGCAATGAAGACAGATTCTTCCTCTATTACGGTTCCTTTTCCTCGGTCACCAAGACTCTCCCTAATCACTAAGGGCTTCTCCTTCGGCATCATCCCGAATGTTCAGATTGGGCCTCCTCATCTGCATGCACAACCAGCCTTCAGGCCAACCGGCCTTTTGTCTGCCCTTCCTTGTTGTTGTGGACATTCATAGGCTTGATTCCCTTCTTCACCACACTAGAAACACATTCCTTTGAAACCACCTCTTCCAGATCCTTGTCCATATCTCCCTCATCCTCTACCTCTTTGATCACCAATGTTTTGATCATGGGGGTGGTAGAAATTGTCATTCCTTTGGCTTTGGCTGGTACCCACATCTTCACTTTTCTTTTCATCATCATTTCGGCTTCCTAAAGGTCTTCCACTACCCCTTCCACTTTGACCTCCTCATCCTTTTTGCTTACCATCAAATCTTTTGTTGGGTTCTCTTCCACCTTGAGGAGCAAACTGATACACATCCTCAATGGTGGATGATCATTCTAACTAGGCTTAACTCCTCTTGAATGCTTTCGGTCGTAACCCATAAAGTATCGGACTACCTTCTCCTTATTGGCCTCTGTGTGACCCGTTTTGTTGATTATCTTGTGAAAATATTTAGTATATTCTTTCACAGATCTACTTCCTTGCTTCAACCCTTGCAATTTCTTCAATAGATCTAACTTGTAGTCCACTGGTATGAACTGCTTCTTCAGTTTCTCTACCATGCGATCCCATCTGGTGATCTTGCCTTTTCCTCTTCGATTTCTTTCCAACTAGACCTCTTTCCACCAAATACTAGTATGGCCCTTCAACTTCGTTTTCGCAAACTTAACCCGATCTGGGTCCTCTATTTCCTCATACTCAAAATATTCTTCTAGCTCGTTGATCCAGTCGATCAACTTTTCCAGGTTCAGACTTCCGGAATAACTGGGGACTTTTGCTCTGGGTCTTTTCCCAATCTTTGAAATGGCCCTTATTAGCCGCATTTGGTCTTGATCAATTGCTTCTTCTTCCTCTTCTACATTTGAACCTTCTTCCTCTCCTTCATCCTCACTTTCCTCCCTCGGGTTTAACCCTCTTCTCATGCTCTTGTAGCGTGGTATCTGTCTACGGAGACTGCGGTGCATCTCTTCCACCCCGACATTTACGCCCACCGGAATACCTCACGGAACCACCATGCCTACGGGCATCACTCTTGGAGGCATCTTTCTTGACCTCGACCCACAACCACGGTCTTGATGCGAACTTCCTCACAATTGGCGATCTGTCCACACGCTCAAGAAAACCCGCTCTGATACCACTTGATGAGGGTGCAACTTGAGACTTAGAAAATAACCCACAAACAAGAGAATAATTTTATTATTTAGAAATGGAGCTTCTTACATGCAGAAGATCTCAAATCTCCAAGTTCTACAACACATGCAAGTTACAGAAAGCTACAGAATCACCCTTTCGCAATATGCGAGCTTGTCCCCAAAAAGTTACCCAAAAATTAGAAACCCGTCCATAAATAGAGATCCTCTTTATTTTGGAGCCAAAACAACATTCAAATTTGAGTTTAGGTGGTTTGGTGCCGAAAAATTACACTTGAAGTTCAAATTTCAAAAGAACATTTGCAATTGTATCTTCTAGAAAGTGCGCCAACTTCTCGGGGCCATAACTTTTGATCTGGGACTCGGATTTGTGAACCGTTTGAACCGTTGGAAAGGTCTCGAAGTCAATAACGCGCTTGAAATTGGATATGCTGATTTCATCAAGTTTTGGGGCCATTATGGGAAATCTAAGTGCCTCAAATCTAACTCGAAAGATTTTCAGGTGCAAATATGGGAAACTAAAACTGCAATATCTTTCAACCCAGAAATAGAAAATAAAAACTGTAAAATGGAAATTTCATTATGACGAAAAGGGTATCCTAAAATGTAAAAACATCTAAAAACCAAGGAACTTGAAATTTAACTATTTTTTGGGTGATGCAAGATTGCCCTTACACCACTAGATGCTCCTGCATCACCATAACTAGGGGGAACCTTAGGAAGACATTTGAAGAAGAAAAGAAAGAATTAATGGACATGGTTAAATTTCACTGCAACCAAGAGATCGAGGTGGAAAAAACCTTAAAAACTATGAAATAGTTTTTGTGTCTGTGTAGTTTTTTCTATTTCTGTTTTTGTTTCTTTTATTGTTGGGTCATTGTTTTTTGGTTGTTGGTTTACTTTTGGCTACTGTTGATGCCTCAATGTTTATCTCTTTTAGCAGCAATTTGATCTAATGTGATTTAAAGTGTTTTGGGTCCCTTCAAAACCCATTTTTTCAATATAATCAAAACAATAATCAATCCAATGACAAACCTTGATTATGGGATAAAAAATTTAATGATAATGTAATTGAAATTAAACATGTTCAAAGTATCCAACAAAAAACAACGTCATCATCCAAAATAAATACAAAGTTACAAGTTATCTAGAAAACATCAAAATCCCACAAGGATAGAAAAACAAATAAATATCCTAAATGAAAATAAACTCCATTAGGAGAACCAATGGAGGTGGTTTTTCATAAAATGGTCCAAGAAACCCTAGTCAAATATTCCATGACATGACCATTTAATGAAATCTAACCTAAAATTGCATGGGAAAAAGATAAAGAATAGTGTGAATACCATAGGGTAAAAGGAAGTGATACATCCAAGTGTATGAAACTTAAGAACTTCATCTAATATCTCATCAATAAAGGTGAGATAGAAATTTAAGTCCACACATCCCATTCACCCAATGAAAAATTAGGTATATATAACAAACCTTTTCCTAAACATGGTGAAGGTAAATCCTTTGCATTCAACAAGGGAATCCCTTATAATTACACTAATAATGTCCATAGATCTCCATCTTGTGATTCTATTGTAGGAAGAGTTGAATAATGGTATGCTCACATAGCTACTATAACCATTAAAATCTCTAATTGTGCCATAACCACATGCAATGAAAGGGTAACTTTCCAAGGTGCTTCATCCCCATCTAATCAACCATCCAAATAAAATAACATTTTGGACCATCATGGCTAAACACACACTCAAATATCCATCCTATAACTCCTAAAAACCTCTCCACTCCATAAAGAGATCTTAAAGGGAGCATTGTGAGAATCACAAGTCCCAAATGAGATTAATGTGGAACAATTTCAAGCCATGATAGAACATCTATCCTCACCTCATCATCTAGTATTTAATTGAATAGACTTACCATCCAATGAATCACCCCATAATAAATAACTCGATACCAAAGCCTTCATCCACAAACATAAAATTAAATGTGTCCTTATAGATGGTGGATTAGGCTTGAATCTATTTACATTAAAATTAATAAAAAAATTGGGATATTCTGATGGAGTAATAAACCCTCAAAACAAACTTACCATCAACACATATGATGGTGTTGAATGTGAATAAGAAATAATGATAAATTTCCCCATCTAGGTTGGTACTTTTACCATGGAGACTACATTCCAAATACTAAACCTTGATCTCCCATACAAAATCCTCCTCGATCGCCCATGGATATATTCCATGCAATCTATACCATCCACTTACCATAAATGTATCAAATTCTCATGCAAAGTTATGTATAGAAGTTATTATCCTTGTTTACTCACAACCCTTTTAGTATTGTAAATTTTTGGAAGGTAGTTATAACTGATCACATCATTGCCCAATCAATCATATCACCTCTCTATTGTCATTATACATATATCTATCATTTCTTACATCTTCCTCCACCTCCCACACCATTACCCTAGAGATCAAGGAAAAAATTATTGTAAAGGATGTGGAGAGTATGAACTACATAACTCATTGCATGTAGGACAACTCCCACTCTCACAAGTCACATGGGAAACCTAGGCCTTCTAGGTTAACATCCAAAGGAACTTTCAAAGTTGAGGCAACTATTTTCAAGTATTGAGAATTCTTAGAAAAAGAGACTATTGAAGGTGATATAACATCATGACTCTACAAAGATGAAGAAACACATTCCTTACATAGAGAAATATACACTAAAGGCTTACATATATTAAAAACATGAGCTATAAAGGAAAAGATCTTGAAATAAGTGAATAAGGAATTATTGATCCTTTGATTCTATAAGAGCATCCTAAATATCAAGGTATTGGTTATGAATCATCTGAAGCTACAAAAATTGAGTCCATTCTCACTGAAGTAGCAAAATATTATCCTATTTCCAATAGCACCAAAGAGGATACCTATGAATACTCCTTTGAGCATATGACCAAGATCTTCCAAGACAGAAGTATTTGCACCATTACACCTACACTATCAACTTTCACCAATCTTCTACTCATATACCTCCAGTTGATAGATTGGGATTAATAAGGACCTATAAATATTGACACATTTAAGAATGCTAAGGAAATTTTAGGCCTCATGAGACTTTAAGAAAACTTATAGCTAGGAGTCAATAAATAAGGATTTAAGTTTAGGTTTATTAGTGAAGCATACTTTGGAGATAAGGTCAACACCCTTACTCATAATAATAAAATTTACAAAATTAAAAGTCCCCTAGTGAAAACCTCAATAAACTACTATAAAAAATGAAATAATAAAAAGAAAAGACGTATCCCCTAGTGAAAACCTTTATGTGGCACTAGAGTATGAGGAAATTTCCCTACCTTCAACAATACCTAATTGTTATTAGAAATCTATGATTCTTGTTGAGGGAAAAAAATACATTATTCTAGGAATTAAAGAATACCCAAAGATCACACTCATGACAACCTCTCTCATTGATGAATAAAAATATAACATTGCAACCTTCCTAAAGAGAGCATAGAAAAATTTGCATTGTCCTACAATGATATGTTCAACCCATGATTGGTAGTGCACCACTTGGTGTTTTATCCAGATGCTAAGAAAATCAAACAAAAGCTAAAGAAAATGCATCCACAAATTTCTCTTTTGGTAAAAGAATTACATAAACTCTTAGAATTTGGCTTCATACATCAAATTGATTATCCTAAGTGGGTATCCAATATTGTACACTTTCCAAAATAACTGGATATAATTTTGATACCTCAACAAATCATGCCCAAAAGATGATTTCCCACTACTAAACATTGATATCATAGTTGATATTACTATAAGACATGAGATATTTTCACTCATGGATGGAATTTTAGGATATAACCAAATACAAATAACCACAAAGGATAAAAAAAAGTTTATTTTATCACTAATTGGGGCACCTTTCACTATTAATTGATTCCTTTAAAGCTTAAGAATGCTAGATCTACATAAAATAGAGCCATGATGGCTTGATATTCTATGAATTACTTCATTTTAGAATAGAGGAAATATTGATGACCTTTTTGGTAAATCAAGGATAAGAGATGGGCACATCCAAGTACTTGAAAAAATCTTAATCAAATAGATAAATATCAAATACGTCTTAATCCCAACAAATTTTTCTTTGATTTAACATTAGGAAAGATATTGGGTTTCATTGTGTCACATAGAGGCATCAAAGTGGATCGAAAAAAGGTCAAAGATATACTAGAAATTCCTCCTCGTAGGAGTATAAATAAACTCTAAAATCTCCAAGGAAAGCTTCAAGATACTCAACACTTTATTGCATAGCTTGTATATAGATGTCAACCATTCTCTCATCTTATTCACAAAAATGTGATATTTCATTGGGATAATCAATTTCAGCATGACTTTGATCAACTTAAGGAGTACCTTGCATCACCTTCTCTACTTATTCCACCCATTGCAAGAAAGCCTCTTTTATTGTACATATCTACTACATCAATAGTATTGTGGGAACTTCTATTACAATGTGGTGACAATGAAATGAAAGAGCTATCTACTATGTCAGGTGCACCTTAGTGGGATATGATCTTAATTACACACCAATGGAATGAGCATGTCTAGTAGCATTATTTAGTGCTAAAAAAATTAGACATTACATGATCAACCACAAAAAAATCTTATTTCAATATTTGACCAACTTAATTACTTGTTATCTAGAGCAACTCTCACTAGACATGGAAAAATAGGCCATGATCTTGACTAAATTTGGCATCGAGTATGTAGATCATAAAGAAATAAAAGGCAAATTGATAGTAAATAAACTAGATAAGGCACCATTAGTGGTAGATGATCTAATTATCTCAAAATTTATAAATAAATTAATATTTTATATGACCGAGAAAACAAAATGGAAATTATATTTTGATGGCTCGCATACTCAGCATGGTTTAGGAGCAAGCATCTTGTTTGTCACACCACAAGGTGATTGAATTCCAAAAGAATATATGCTAACCTTTCAATACACAAAAAATATAGCCAAGAATGATGCTTCTATTACAAGTCTTATGATGGATATTCAATGAAAAATCACATAATTGTAGGTTTATGGAGAATCCCAACATGTCATCAAACAAGTAATGATGAATATCAAACAAAATATGACAATGTTCTTCCATATAAAATAATGGCTAATAGCTTCAAGTAGTATTTATCTCAAATATAGTTTGATAAAGTACCTCATCTAAGCAATAAATAAGAAGATGCCATGGATATCATTGAATCAATATTAGATATGTCATACAACAGACACAAGTGAATTCCTAGTTGAGAAACTTTTGATCCTTGCATATGTTGTTCTTGATATAGAATTAGTATGTGAACTGGTTGGTCCCAACTCTCCTTGGTATCATTACATCTATATATACCTCCACGATAATACCCTTTCACCTAACTTATCCAACACCTAAAAAAAAATCATTTTTTATTCATCCTGATTTACCATCCTAGGTGATACACTTTATTAAAGAAGCTTTGATGAGACCCTCTTAAGATTCTTAGACACTAAAGAAGCCAACGTTTCTTTGCATGAGGTATATGAAGGTATATGTGATGCATATTCTAGTGGTCTTAGCTTTTCTAAAAAGATAATAATAATGGTTTATTATTGGCTAATAATGGAACAAGATGTACAATAATTTGTTAAATATCTATCATGCCAATAACATGGAAATCTGACACATGCATCATCTTAGGAATCTTAACCCATTACTACTCCATGGCCTTTCTCACAATGGGGCCTCAAGCTTGTTAAAAAAAATGCATCCATCTTCCTCCAATGGCCATAAAATCATAATAATCACCACTGAGTATTTTATGAAGCAAGTTGAAGCCATTCCACTAACCTACATTACTAGCAAGAAAATTTCTAAATTCATCCTTCATTACATGATATGTCTATATGGAATTCCCCTTTATATTTTCATATATAATGGGAAACCATTAAAAAACCAAGACGTTCATTCCCTTTGTAAAAACTTACACATCCAACATCACTTCTCCAAGCTACATTATCCCAAAAGTAATGGCCAAGCAGATGCTTCTAACAAAACCATCCTAAAATACTCAAAAATATATTCAACAAAATTGGTCATGATTGGAACCTATAATTCAATCCCACCCTATGGACCTATTGCACTAGTATCTTCACACCCACTAATATGACTCCATATTCACATGTCTTTGGATATGAATCCTTTTTTTTATCAAGGTCAAGCTCTCCTCACTTAGAATATTGTTAAAATATCCCATGGATGAAGAGGAGTATCAGATTGCACACCTACATGAACTAAAATTACTAGATGAGAGGTTCCTCAATGCCTTGAATCACCTACATGAATATTATATATTCCTTTGTCACATTTATAACAAGAAGATCAAAGCTTATTCATTTGAGATTGGTGATATAGTACTCAAGGAGAATTAGAAGAATATCTAAGATAGAGACAAGAGAAGAAAATTTTAACCTAATTGGCTAGGACATTTCATTATTGATATCAAATATAGATAAGGAGCCTATAAAATTACTACACTAAAAGGGCAACCAGTAGAGGAGTCCATTACCATCATCCATCTTAAAAAGTTTCATTATTGATCCTCAATATATCCCAAAAGCAAAAAAAATAGAAAAATACAATAAAATAGTAAAGAGAAATAATATATCTAATGGTTAGAATCACTTTGGTGGTGCCTTAGTCAAGTACCTTGGTGAAAACCTTTCTAAAGGTTTCATGTGTAGTTAGCCTCACCCCACCATCTATTAAGAGACCATCCACTCCATACACATACCTTTTTCACTCATTTTCATCCATAATAAATAACATACAACCCACTACACAAACCTATCATGGATTTATCTTGTCAATTAATTCTATAGTTCATTCCCTCATCCATTTCCTCCATCCTATCCACCCACTACCATTCTACATCCCTTGTTGAACAATGAGGGAAATACCTAAGTCTTGTTTAAGGAATAGACCCTCTTACATAACTAACAAAATTCAAATGGTCCTTCATATATAATTTTCATACACTACCCCATATACTTAGTTTATCTCAATAAAATAATCTTATACCCATGACATTGAGCTTATCCCAATATACTAAGCTTTCTCCCATTACATTAAGATTGGTAGAATTAAACTTATACAAGACAAGCCACACATCAAACATTGCATCATATCACAATTCATACATAGGTATAGATTTTAAACAACAAAAAACCCACATATATATTATTGAACATCCTCATCTATATTATTTACATACCCTTTAAAAGGATATATCCTTCACATATCAAGTATGATCCAATCCATCACCTATCTTAATTTGGAAAAACATATGATGGTTGCATGAATTGTTTGTCAATTGGTCTTTTGTTTTGATTTATGTTTTTGACCCATGACGATACCTAATAAAGACAACCTAAATTTTTATATATCTTGGTGCTTTTTTATAAGTATTCAATGAGGAACATTCTTTGTTTCTATGTGTCATTTTTGGTTGTAGTTTACATGACCCACCAAGGTTGATCTTAGCCTTGTGTGTGTAGGAATATTTGTATGTATGATGGTTATTCTTTATATGTATCCACCAAGCCCATGCCAAGGACTTGTGTGAATAAGTATCTCTTCATACCTTGAAGATCACTCCTCACATGCCCCCCAAGATTACATCATGCCTTGTGTGTATTAGGAAAACCTTTTGTTTGAGATTCAAGTCCATAAAAAGTTTCATTTTCACCTTGGTTATTATACCTTGGTTCATAATCTCATTTTCTATATAAAAATGTAGGATTTTTCTCCACATATCAACATGAACCACTCTATTCATTCCTCCTATCCATTCTATCCCCCATTCCTATCCATAATATTTATACATGAGTTGACTAAATAGCCCGACTCATTCCCCCCCTCTACACCATGACCAATTTGTATCCCATATTAAGGCTACAATTTATTTTCCCCTCCTACTATCCAAATACCCCATCCTAATAGCTACCCCCATGGTACCCCCTTTCCTCTCATTTTTTATCTTGACTAAAAATAAAATATCATCATCAATGCCCATCCTACATATATTGCATCTACCCAAAATTATGTCATATCATAATCATAAAAAAAATCGCATCCTAAGAGCATCCATAATATCATAATCACATCCATATCATACCCATAACATCATAAAAAAACATCCATCTTGCATATCCATAACATCACTATCAAATTATGCACATACTACATATCATATTCATAACATCATCATCACTTTCATATAGAAAATATAACAAACATACATCATCACATAATCATAAAATGCCATCATCGTATACCATTGCATCCATGGGAATAACATAAATCATAAATCATAAAATCCATTAACATCATCCATAATATATATATAAAGATAGTCCATCATAAGCATCCATAATGATAATCTAGGAGACATAATCATAAAATCCATTTATAAATCATAAACATAAAAATCATTAACTATGCATATCCATATAATCTAACACAACCATACCATAAATTAAAAAATATCCATATAATCTATCACATTATCATAAAACAAAACATGCCCATCATAAAAATCACATAAAATCTCATGTGCCACAAACCAAAATCATTTCATCATGTATGCAAAAAATATTGGTCATGCTACAAAATGTCATCAATGTCTATATACAAGGCTCACAATATCAATAAATGTATATATACAAGTGATCTTGCAAGCATATAGTTGATCATAACCCAATTTTTTACTAACACCATTTGATGGTGCTAGTGATCCTAGTATTGCCCTTACTCCTAGTAGTGGTGGTGGACACTAAGGTCATGGTGGCTCGATACCCACATATCCCAACCACATGGATTTTGACCTCCCTGATTAGCTACTCAACAAAACTCACATCCCTTTGCCTAGATAGTACTACCCCCTAATATAAATATTGATAGTATTGTGCCTCTTTTGTTGCCTCCCTCTAATATTGCAACATATTTGACACCACCTATCTCATGCTTCGACCTCCCATCATATCCCTCATAACATCCCTCTCTTGTATTAAGCTAGCCACATCTTATTTTTCTCTCTATAGGATAATCAAAGTTGCATCTCATTTTGAAATGGCCTTGTACCTCTCTCTTGTCAATTGTACCACCCTATCCTACCCCCTCCACCAATTTATGCCTATAGAGTGTCCACCCTATCACTATAAGCATCTCACTTTGCTTATAGGAAGTCCCTATCTACCTATAAATTTTTGGATCTAACTCTCTCTATCTCATATGATTACTAGAGACTATCTCTCTCAATTGTTCTCTCATCTCACTCTTCTCATGTTATATCCATCTCCTAGCAATAGCTCTCTAACTCTAACATGGTTGCACCTATTTTCACCTCAATATCCCCTTTATCCTCCTCCTCCTTACTTGCCTACCCATAATCTACATCCATCTCCTCTCCCTCCTCTCCTCAATGTCCTGCTAAAGGTCCTAACTTGTTCCCTCTTTATCTAGACTACCTTCCTTCCCCTCTATCTCTTCCTCTACCCCTCCTATCACCCCATATCCTTCATCAACCCCATCATCACCATCTCATCCCTCACCACCATATCCTCCAGATCCTCCATTGTCTCCTCCTAATGTTGCCTTTACATTTTGTATAGTCAATCTTACTCACCTAAGACCAACCCACCATGTTGCATACTCAGGTGTGACCCCTACATCATCTATTGTCAGTAACTAAGCATAGGGAATTGGATGCATTACTAACCAAGATGACCTCACCCACACTAGATCCATCTTCATACCCTAAGGCCCAATATCTTGGGTCACTCGAGAAAATATCATCTCTCTCCTTTGTACTATCTATGGCAATCCAAATTGTCATAATACCCTTGATGAAAGATATTGCTCAATAATATGATAGTATGACCAATCAAAAAACATGCCATCTATGTATATGGTAGGCTATTGTCATCATCGTCACATGCCTAATATGCATGCCATGGCCTCCATATCACCTCATCAATGTCATCCATCACCCATCTATAGTAGGCCATATAACCCATCCTCATATGATGAATAATTCCCCCATATAGATTTACAAATGCCTTTCTACTCACTATCTTGGAGATACTAGCCTCAACATAGTGATGTAGTCCATGATCATATATGCAATTAAGTAACATGAAATCCTAGACTCATCCCTCGCCTAAACACTACGATATGCATATCTTGATATAGATATGAAAAAAAACAATATCCCCAAACATACACCACTCCATCTACAATAATACTATACAACACACAATCCCACTCAATCAAAAACCCACACAATATTTGATCTAACATCAATAAATTGCAAATCAAACGAACCATGCATAGGGGAATTGCAAGTAGGTTTATCCATCCCCACCACTAGTTCCATCTCACTACCTCTAATAGGTAGATTATTAGTCATAAATAATCTCTCCAAGTATCGATCCCTAGTCCCTATATCATAATCCACTAGTATAACCCAAATAGGGATGCACATGATCCTCCATACCTCCTCTAAAGTAATTGTCATCTCACTTATCGATAAGTGAGTACTTTTAGTCTCACTTGTCGATAAGTGAGTACTTTTAATCTCACTTTTCCACTAATCTACTAATGCTATCATCATGGTATGATGAATATGAATCTCTAGATAACATCCACCTCATATATTCCTACAACTGCTAGAAAATATTGGTCCATATCACTCAACAATGGTCACAACTTCATTGTAGGTGACCGCATCTCCCAAGACTGCAATGGTGGAAAAATAATCTATAGCCTTAATCATAAACCTATTAGTGTATACCTATCCCAATCCATGCAAGTGCATTTCCCTTGTGCAAGTCCTTTTCAATGCAAGTTCTAATCTACCTTACACAAATTTTATTTATAAAAAACACTATTTCTACCTTATGCAAGTGCTACTACATAAAGAACTATTCTATTTTCCAATGTGCTACACTAGAACAAGACCTACACAAGTGGTGCATGAGCACCCTCATGCTCAAATTTTGGTTTTTATCCATTTTTTGTGTTTTTTTATGTAAATAAGTCCATTTTGGACCATTAATGATCATTTGGATTCATTCTAGACCAATTTAGAATGTTTTGGAGTCATAATGCAAATGATGTCAAAAAAATGTCAAAATTGTAAAAGTTGTCATTGTGAAAGTTGTCAAAAGTGCATTAAGGTTACAAATTTGATTAGGAAGCTAGTTGTGGGTGGTTGGTAATTGTAAAATTTTTGGGAAAGCATAAATAAATGTTGTAGACACAAATCCAAAGGTTGGGAAGGTTGGAAAAGATGGGAATAAAAATTGGAATAAATTTGGAGCAAATTTTCTGTGCATTTTTCCTGTAACAATCCTATTCTTTTACGTGGTATAGATCTGTACAGAATTTTAATGACCTTCACATGGTATGGTTGGAAAGATAATTGAGTTAGCTTTCATTTGGTTAAATTTCATTAAATTTAGATAAAGTTATAACATTTTTTGTAAAAGTAGGTCTGAATCTGCCCTAGGGTTTCCAACGAACAAGAAAATTCCATAGTTTTCCTTCCCTCCATCAAAGATATCTAAAAAATGGTGAAAAGTTTTGTTTTGAGGGTATCTAAAAACCCTTTAGATGATATTTCATAATTTTTCATTTTGATGAAGTTACTAATGAGAATTTTCTTGTATTTGGGTGTAGACAATAAAAAAAAGAACCCTCTTAGAAGTAGGACAGTCAAATTTTGAGCCCCTATGTACAAAACAACTCTACCTTATTTTTGGATATGTGTAATAATATCCAAATGGGTATCCTAAATGGGTCTTTGTTTTTTTCTTTTTTTCTTTTTTTTTCTTTCTGTAGATCAGGTATGAGTCAAAATATATGTCCAATTTTTCTTTTTGAAAGGTTACAAGCAAGAATGAGGGTTTGTGAAGGAAAACCCACTTTTTGATGAACAAAGACATTTGTTTAAGTTTTTTTTTGAGTTTGATTACCACTAATCTATATAAAATTGGTATCAGAGCCCAAATATCTAGGAAAAATAAGTTTTTGGAGTTTATGTGTTGTCTTTTTGTAGTTTGAAGCAAGGACCTGGATGCCAAAAGACTAGGTGCAAAGAATTGTTTGAAAAAGGAGAATGGAAATGTTGAGGAGATTAGTCTGTAGGGATTTACAGAGAAAGGAGGTACAAAACAAGAAACAAGAAAAGAGAAAAGATAAAAGTGAGATGAAGAAGAAAAAGAGAAGAAAAAATAAATAAATGTTGAGCAAGAGATCATAGAGTTGAGGCAAGCCTTGGAACAAATGGAAAAAATTCAAAAAAAAATTGCAGAAAGAATAGAACTTCAGATGCAACAGTTGCTTAAGAGAGCAAACCAGGAAACTGGTTGGAATTTACCAATAAGAAAGAGGATAAAGTGTCCTATCAAGAAGATCATTCAGAGGAGAAGAAGGCAAAAGAGGACAACAACAAGAATGGATGAGTTATAAGATATGTTGAAAGGAAGGGTGTTAGAAGCATCTAAAGAGACAAGAAAATATTATGTTTTTGAAACTAAGCTTTTGTGTGAGTATGTGTTTACAGGTACAACAGATGAAAATGAAGATGGAAAAGAGTCTAAAGAAGAGGAGTGCATGCATTGTATGAAGATTGTTATACAAATGTAGCACACATGGAGGATCTCTTGGGTGTTGAAGTGGAGTTTCTGATGCAAGGAGACAAAGAGGAGACCTTAAGGTCTTAATATTTTATTTCTGATCTTTCATTGGACTATGTATGTGTAGGTTTGTTAGACAAAGAGATACAATTCATTAAGAAGTAGACTCTTGAAAGAGACTAGGTTCAGAGGAGGATGCCAAAAGAGGAATACTTTGCAAGGAAGAAAGAAGAGAAGGAGCTAAAAAGACAACCTAGAGAAAAAAAGTGGAAAAAAAAAAGAAAAAAATAAGAAGAAATCAAAGAAATAGTGCAGAAGAATAGGAAGACCAGGAAGAAAAAGAAGCTCTTTACTCAAGTGGACTTGAATTTTCTTTCCCTTAGGAGTATGGTGCAGGAGCACCCTCATGCTCAAATTTGGGTTTTTGTCTTGTTTTGTGTTCTTTGATGTAAATAAGGTCATTTTGGACCATCAATGATCATTTGGAGTCATTCTAGACAATTTTAAAATGTTTTGGAGTCATAATGCAAATGATGTCAAAAAATTGTCAAAATTGTAAAAGTTGTCATTGTGAAACTTGTCAAAAGTGCATTAAGGTTACAAATTTGATTAGGAAGTTAGTTGTGGGTGGTTGGTAGTTGGAAAATAATTGGAAAATTATAAATAAATGTTTTAAACATGAATACCAAGGTTGGGAAGGTTGAAAAATATGGGAATGAAAATTAGAATCAATTTAGAGCAACTTTTCTATACATTTTTCTTGTAATAGTCTTGTTGTTTCATATGGTATGGATCTGTATAACTTTTTTTATGACCCACATGTGGTATTTTTGAAAATATAATTGAATTATTTTTCATTTGGTTTTGGTTTGATTAAATTTCACTAAGTTTAGAGAAAGTTATAACATTTTTTGTAATAGCAGGTCTAAATCTGCCCTATAGTTTTCAGCGAACAAGAAAATTCCATATCTTTTCTTCCCTCTATCAAAAATGTCTAAAAACTGGTTAAAATTTATATTTTGAGGGTATCTAAAAACTCTTTATAGGATATTTCATATTTTTCCATTTTGATGAAGTTACTAATGAAAGTTTTCTTGCATTTGGGTGTAGACAGTCCAAAAAAAACCCTCTTAGAAGTAGGACAATCAAATTTTGATCCCCTCCATACAAAACAACCCTACCTTATTTTTGGATATGTGTAAAAATGACCAAATGAGTATCCTAAATGGGTCTCCTTTTCTATAGATTAGGTATGAGTAAAAATATATGTCTAATTTTCCTTTTTGAAAGGTTACAAGCAAGAATGAGGGTTTGTGAAGGAAAACCCACTTTTTGATGAACAAAGACACATGTTTAAGATTTTTTTGAGTTTGATTACCCCTGATTTGCATCAAAAATTGAGACCCCTCCCCTGTAAGTTCTAGATAAAGTGCACGCACTAAACCACCCAAAAATATACTTAATATCTCACAATAGCACTAATTGTGATAGCATAAGAACTACTCTATGGATTAGTGCCCATGTTTTCCTTCATTTTCCCTAGTATTTATTACACCCTAAACTACCCATAGGGACCCAATTAGTAGTACATATCAATGTACCTACATCCTCTAGCCATTGGTATTGGCAAACCTGCTCCACACATTGTGTATGATATATAATTTGCACCATGATGTCTAAACTTGGTTGTGTTGAGAGATATTTGATCTTCTATAGGATAGAGTGTAAATGAGTGTAAATGGACCCCCCTAGGCCTATTTATAAATCCCATGAGCCCATTTTAGGGGCATGTGCCCTAAATTTTTCTATTGTCTTTTCCATTTCTTCTACCATTTCCCCATTTTTCAACATTATTCCTCCATTTCTATTGTGATCACTTTCATTTCTCACCTTTTGCACCATTTTAACCTCTACTTGTTTTCAAGAGTTCACCTTGAAACTTTGTTTTGGGAAACCTCTTGAGGGGTCATCATTCCATCACCTTTTTCATTTTTCCCAATTGATTGGGGCATATTTTTTTTTTCTTTTATATAATATCACTTTTGGTAGTTGCAATAACATGCCAAAGAGGAACAAAACATAGACATACCAAAATCACTTTCCAATTAATTAAATTAATATTTAATTAAATATTTACCACAATTAACCATTTTCTAATTTCCCGTAATTAATTAATTTTATTTTATTTATTATATTCCCCCTTATTCTAAATGTTGATTAATTTAATTAATCCAACCTTATCCCCCATGCATCAATTCTTCTAAACTTGATTAATTAATTAATCTATTATTAATTAATCAATTAATATATCTTAATCATCATTAATACTTTCTCCAATTAAAAATTCCTCCAAATCTCCAAACTTACCATCATGTGACAAGTGCCCTTGGCCTTCTTCAATGTTCACAATTGTGTGAAACCCTCATAAATGTGAAGCCACCCTACCTCTTACACATGTACCAAAATAACCACCCTACACTTTCATCTTCCATCCACATGTCATTATCATTTATTTTCACCCTTTTACATTTTCCACTTCTATCCCACTTGTCAAACACATGTTCTTCCTGATGTGTTCTCACACATGTGTGAGCACACATAACTCTCTTCCCCATGCCACAAGTCTTTTTTTCAAGCTTCCACCTTGTGACAATTACTTCACCTTCCTATCAATCCTAGCCCTTCATCTCTCAATCCATCTTGGTTGTCCATTTTAGCCACCAAAAATCTATAAATTAGAGCCTTGCCCCTCAATCTCCATCCATCAATTTATGCTAAACTTATGTTGTGCAATCATCACCATAATATCCTGATACCAAGGTTATGCTACATTGGAGAGAATTCCACACTCAAGCAATTTCAAAGAGAAAATCAAGTGGAAAAGGGTGTATCTACTTCAATCAATGAGATGAAAAGGTAAAAGACAAGGTAACTTGTATATTTCATTTATCTTAGTGTTTGAGTATTTTACACTTGTATTCATCTTCACAAGCTACAATATCTAATATAATTAATTTAAATCATACATAACAATTCACACACACATACAACTTTTATTCATTTAATGATCATATATTGTCATCTATGCAACATGTCATTATATAGGGTAATACTATGGAGTGAATTGATTTAATGACACACCTTTTGATCCCATTGTGATAGACTCACATCCACTTGATTTTATTGACTTTATTGGTTTAGCCAATTTATAAAGGACAATCCCATGTGGGGCATTGATTTGAATGACACATCTTTTGATCCCATTGAGATAGATTCACATTCAATTGATTTTATTAACTTTCTTGGTTAATATCTTCCCATGTCAAGTTTCCATCGCATATTACATATTAAATTTATATTATGTTCATGTTCTTTTAAAAAAATTATTTGACCTTTCTACTTGGGGACATGGCATTTTCTCTTGTTGTAGGTTTTATGTCTTCATACTTGATCATTGGGAGAAAATATGGGCATATATTTTTATCCACATCCTCAATTCACAATGATCACACACACATTTAGGTATACAAATGGAACATATTTGTAACTTAGTTGTACATTTACACATCATGCCTGCATGCTAACTTTTTAGTCATAATTTTTCACTTTTTATTCTCCTTGATTTGAGCAAACTCCTTTGTAGTATAAAATATTAGAGGGGGAGTATCATTACTATTTTTTTTTATTTCATTAATAGTTTCCACTAGATGAGATTATACACTAGTTCCAATATCAAAAAATTCAAATGATTTTTATACTTATGTCATTATCATTCTACATAGTTCTACTTTGGCATGCATTCTCACTTAGTGTTGCACATAGACCAAAGTGGGAGGAAAATGTATTTGGATATTTCTCCTTTCATTTACACTACTTCGCATACATGTTTATGTTCTTAAGGGGGTCATACTAGAATTAGCTTGCTTGCACACATTTTTATGTTCTTACTTGGCCTTGACTCTTATAAGGCCTTAATTTACGCGACTAGGGTTGTATCTTTATAGGTATCATTCTAGTTCATTTATCATCAAATGATCACATTGAATATCAAAACATCTAATTGAAAGAGGACAACAAATTTTAATATCTATCATGTTCAACTATTTATTACTTTGCCTACATTAAAATATAATGCCTTTATTTATTCTTTGTCTACATCACTATTGAATTGGCCTTAGGGCTTGACTATTAACAAGGACGGCTCATTCTTTCTCATTAGTACAAGCCTTAATAGTTATTCTTAGCACCATCCTTTTTTTATTATGTAGATATACATAAGGTAGACATCTTTTTGTAGTTGCTAAATGCCAAACTCAATAGAATGCAAAATCAAATGACAAAAAAATTATGTTATCTAAGTCAAAATTACATACAATTGCATCCTTCCATAAAATTTTGTGGGTGACCCACTTCAAATTTTTATCATTCAATTTCCAATACGTCTAATCTTAAATGATTTTGAACCACTACAATTAAAAGTTTATAATAAAAAATAGTATAAAAATCTCTATTAACCATAAAAAATTTATAAACTCCAAATCTTTTCAATTTCATTTAAACACATAATTTTTATCTAAATAACTTATTTTAATTATTAATCCCAAAACTAATTCAATTATGTTTTCATCTCATTAAAATTTTAAATATTTTGAATGATATATTCTAGCTCTACCATTTAATAGATATGAGGGTGATTAATAATTGGAAAATGACTTTGTACCTAAGCTGAAACTATAGACATAACAACTATAGTATCTCTAGTATATACACACTTATTAGAAGTGACATGTGTCACCTCACTTAAATCAAGGCCACCAACTTGAAAGCGTACAAAAGTTGATGAACATGACTCACTTTGGAAATATGCTAATGTAAAACTATTAATTGATTCTAATTTTCACATATTTTTTCTTTTTTCCAACAAAACTTTTTTTTTAAAGATTTGTCATGTACTCGTTTTGATTCCATTTCAAGTGTGGCTGCATTTCATACACGTTTAAAATGTGTCTCATCTCTTCTTTCCCATCAAGTTCATATCATTGTGATGTAATAACAAAATATTTATCTTGTCTTTGCTTTTCAAGGGTGTAGTGGTGATTAAGTTCATCAAAGCTTTTACATTGTAAAATGTTAACATCTATGAATACTTTTGTTCCTTTAATGTCTTTTGGAATTTTAGAATATGTCAATTAAGGAGTTCCAAATGACATTAGTTAATCTTATTTTTTATTTAAATTATGGCAATGCATGTGAGTCACTTTTTCTTATTAGACATTACAAAAAAATAATATTTTTGAAAATAAAATATGTAAGATAAGTAGAACCTTTCAATATGTTTGGAACTTTAATATGATTTTATTAGTTGTTATTTTTAAATTATAATTTTCTACATATTATTTTTCAAAATCATGTAAATTTATTTTACATAGAATACATCATATCATTTGATTGTGAATGCCAATCTACAATAATATGTCATAATATTGTATTGGTTGCTTGATGATTTTTAATTGTAGGGAAATAAATCCTACACAATTGGCTAGGATCAAGGCCAGAAGGTAGAATTTATTTTACATCCTTTTCAAATCAATGAGAGATTATTGTTTCCAATTCTCATAGACACTCCATTCTTCATCCATTTCCCCCAATATTTTGGTCTTATTTCCTTTCTCTTTTCATACATGAACTACCTCTTATTCTCCATTTCATTTGCATTATCTCCAAGTCATCACATCACCCAAAAGAAATGATTTTTTTTGACATATTATTGATTTCCTAATTTCAAACTCTTATGATGTAGAATAGTAAGCTCAACATAACCAACGCAACCTACATTGTAGGTATTTCCATGTTGTACCTAATGTTGTTAATAGTCAAACTTGAAATTTTTCCACCCACTTAGACTTGGGCATTTATATTTTTATTGAATATATCAAACTTTTCTCCTTGATTTACATGAAGGTTATAATAAGTACTCAAGATATTTGGCCAATAGTAATTAAAATCTATATTTAAAAATGTTTAATTAAGAGATTAGTATGCTTACCTTACAAAATTAATGATATTGATAGACAAATAATAGAAGCTTTTGATTGGTTGTATAATATCAAGAGTAATAACCAATTATCAAATTTATTGATTGGTATAGTTGCCCTGCTATAGTGGGGACTAATAATAGGCACATTGTGTTAGGCTTATTCTTGTATTTTGATCATTTTGATTATTTTTGTATTTGGGGTCTAATATGTGGAATAAATTAGACTAAACATATTTAGTGTTAGTTTTGATTAAATGAATAATCTTTAAAATAAATTGGATCTAGTTTGAAAAAATTTCAAATATATGATGTTAGTTTTTGTTTTTTGATCCTCTTTGGCCCTCTGGGATCTTGGTGTAAAAGGTACGACACCTTGTAAATGCAACTTATCTTATCAAAAACAATAGAGCTAGTTTATTATCTATATTTTTGTTGTGAAAGAGAACACAAAGTTTTATAACTTCCAAAAAGAATGAAGTGCATGTTGAATATATAGAGCTTGGAAGTTGAATTTGTAAATAACATTTGCATTTTCATATGTGCAACTTATTGTTGGAGTACAATTAGACCCTAATTTAGAATCACATGCTCTTGGATGTTTTGGAAGAATAATAGATTTTTTTTAAATAAATAATTATAAATATTTGGATAAGGTTGATTTTATGGCACAAAATTAACCTAGATAGAATCCATGATGTAGAATTAAACATAATTTATATAATTAACCTTCCACACATAAAAATAACCTCACAAATTGTGAACTTTTGAACCTTAAAAAAACTTCTCCTACTGTGATTCCTAATGTGCTTAGTGAAAGGGATAATTATGATATGGTTAAAGATATACCTTATGGAGGATGTGAAGGCTGTTATTTTATCCTTTGAGGATTATAAGGCCCTAGGACTTGATGGTTTTCCTCCCTTGTTTCAATAGTTTTGGGAGATTATTTGTTAGGATCTTGTTCTCGTTGCTAGAGATTTCTTCAAGATTGGTAGGTTTTTGAAACAACTCAATACCACTTTTATTGTTTTGGTGCCAAACAAGTAAGAAGAAAATACTTTAAAGGATTAAAACCAATAATTCCATGTAACACAGTGTATAAAATATTCTCTAAAATACTTGTTAATAGAATTAAGCATTTCTTTCATCTCATTATTGCTTAAAATAGAAAAGGATTTGTCTTGGGAAGACACATTTTGGATGTTCTCACTACTCATGAGATTATCCACTCTATGGAGAACAATAAAAAATAGGTATGATTCTAAAATTAGACATTTCTAAAGCCTATGATAGTGTCCCAACCTTTTCTTCTTTCTATTCTTCAAAAGTTTGGATTCAAAGTGAGGATCCTTCAAATGATTAAAGAATGTGTAACAACACCTAAGTGCTATGTTATAGTGAATGATATCCTAATGGGGTTTGCTCATGTGGTAGAGGCCTAAGACAAGGTGATCCTATCCCCCCTTATATTTTTATTATTGTTGTTGAAGTTCTTGGAAGAAACTTTTTAGAGATTGATTGATAACAATGTCTTTCAAGCGGTGAAAGTTTTTTTTTCTTTTCCTTCCTCTTCTCATCAACATTTTTTTGGATGACACCATCATATTTGGAGTTACTTCAATTTTAAATAAAAAAATTGAAAAATTGTGTTGAATAACTATACTAAATCTTTGGGTCAACATATTAATTATTCCAAGAGTGTCCCCTATTTTTTCAATTCTGATGTTGCTCTTCAAAATAAGTTTGTTAGAATTTTGTGGTGTCAATAGGTTGACCTTCTGGATACTTACCTTGGTCTTCCTCTATCTGCTAAGATGTTTTCAAATATCTAATGGAATAGTATTATTGAAAGAGTCTAGAAAAAATTGGTTGGATGGAAAAGAAAATTGTTGAGAAAAGCTAGTAGATATCAAATGCTTAAGGATTCACTTCAAATATTCTTGTATATTATCTTTCTCTATTCAAGATTCTATCCTCATGGTGGAAAGGATTGAATAGATTCAAAAAAAAATTCTTCAGACTGGTATGGAAGAAAATAATAGGATTTCTCTGGTGAATTGGGAGACTATTTACAAATAAAAAATAATTGTGGTTTAGGAATTAGGATGTTGCAACCTTTTAACAAAGCTTTACATTCAAAAGTAGTGTGGAACCTTCTTGTGAATGAAAAAGACTGGGGTCTAATTATTAAAGCTAATTATATAGAGAATAGGGACCAATGTTGTTTCATGTCTTCCCCCGATCTCCCTCATTGATCTATAATAACCTAGTAAAACTAAGGAATCTACTAAAGCAAGGGTGTTGGAGGGTGGAAACTGGAAAAAGGATTGATTTTTAGTAAGACAAATGGAAAAATAACCCTCTATTGTCCTCTATTCAAATTTTCTCTAGTCTAATGGAATACTTCATAAGATTGAATGGTAAGAAACTGCATGGCTATATAGAGTGGAATAATTTTATACCTAGATGGAAGGAATTTATCTTATAGTTGAGAGGGAGGTAAGAAAGGAGGGATGAGGTGATTAATTGATTTCATTTACATATGGGAGATTGTAATTTTTATTTCCTTTCAAGAGAGGATGAATATTTTTGAACCCCCATCCTTCTAGTTGTTTCTCTATAGCCTTGGGTTATAATGTGAATGCTAATGATAGTAGTGACCCTTCTTTTGATTGGGGTTTGATGTGGAATCACAATATCCTCCCCAAAATTAATTGTTTGTGGTGGGCTACCTCACACAATAAAATCCTTACTATTGATAATTTGGTTAGAAGAGAATTCTAGCTTGTTGACAGATGTATTATATGTTATGTTAATGAGAAGATAATTAATTTTTCTTCCATTGTAATTTTTCTAGGGAATTTTTGGGAGGAGGCCTTATTTAAGTTTAATGTTAACTGGATTTTTCCTGCTACTTTTAGAGATTGTCAAAAGTTGGAGACTCTATTACCCTTTTTTCCACCTTATTATTAAGGAAATATGGAATCAAATTCTACTACATATTTCCTAGGGACTTTGGAAGGAATGAAACAAAAAAAAATTAGAGAGAAGAAGAGGGACAAAAAAGAAGTTTTTTAGAGTATAAAAAATGTCTTACAAGAAAATTTCAATTGGTTAAGTTTAGTAGTACTAGAAATTTTCCTACTTCCCTTGAGTTTCAAACAAGTCTAAATTGGGGGGTAAACCAATATCCTACTAAGATCAACTTGGCCAAGAGCCTTCTAAGGAAGTAATTCAAGTGGTTATTCCTTGATAAATCTTTGATAGGTGGAATTAAACTTTTATGGTTGCTCTAAGGGTAACCCTAGTCAAGCTATTGCTAGAGGCTTTTTAAGAGATGATATAGGGTATATGATTGATGGATTTGCTAAAA
The DNA here is from genome assembly GCA_007258455.2 of Sequoia sempervirens. Lineage (NCBI taxonomy): Eukaryota > Viridiplantae > Streptophyta > Pinopsida > Cupressales > Cupressaceae > Sequoia > Sequoia sempervirens. The sequence goes on along the minus strand of VDFB02270651.1, from coordinate 55,316,384 downwards.
AAAATTGGTGTTGAACATATATTGTTATTGATTTCAAAGGAGTAATGTCAAACGTGAGTGTTGTCCTTGATATAAAAGGTGCTCACTGATGTCAAAAGAGTGATGTCATCAGATCAATGAGAATTAAATGTAATCATATTGCATATCAGAGCATTTTAGAACAATGAAGAAGACTGTATGTAGCATGCTTGAAATATCATGCTTGTATCTATTCATGTTGATAGAAGTAATCTAGAATTTTGATCTGAAATGTTTGAGGTATGTTACCCAATCAATGAGGTTGTTCTTGTAACATGTTTCAATCTGCATTTATTCATGGATGTGAGTTATGTCTTGTGGTTTGAAAGGGGATTATGTCTACACTTGATTTCCATTATTCCAAAGTTTTTGGAATTCATGTTTATTAGGAAAAAAAGTTTGAAGTGATAGAAGGGTCACTATGTTGGTTAATTAACCAGTTTGGTGTTCTATATCTATGCGACAGTGACTTGTAGCATATGCTCTCTAGAGGTAGCACATGGATGACCATTGGGACCAAATAAGTCTACATTGAGAAACACGTCGCCTGTTATATATTATGGTGTCACTTGTGGGCTATTAGATCTAACCTATTTTACACGTTTAGACACATTTGGTTAAGGAGTGTTTATGTGGCTAA
>VDFB02270651.1:55287098-55306384 GCA_007258455.2 Sequoia sempervirens | reverse complement strand
AAAAGTAGTGTTTTGAACTTGCCAAAAAATGTAAAAATCTCAAGTTGACTTTTTTTTTATGGCTGGCTGTCAGTACATTGCTCCATAGAAATGCCCAAGCCAAAGTACTACAAATCAAATATCCGGTTTGTTTTGGATATCCAATTTGTGTCTAATATCTAATTTGAAAAACATTTTAAAATGTAATATTTTTGTGCTATAAATTGGATATCCGATCTAAATCGAATATCCGGTCTAAATTGGATATCTGATCTAAATCGATTATCCAATTTTTTCACACATATACCCAAGAGTAATTAGGAGGTGGAGGGTGGGAGAGAGAGAGAGAGAGAGAGAGAGAGAGATATATATATATATATATATGAATGAATAAAGAATTAGGAGGGAAGGAAGAGGGAGAGAGGTAGAGAGATAGTGGGAGGGAAGGGGAGGAAGGTATTTGAGGGTGGGGATAGAAAGGTTTAAGGGTTTATGGTTGAGGGAGGTGGGAGGGAGAGACTTGAGAGAGAGAGAGAGAGAGAGGGATGGAGTGGGAGAGAGATAAGGAAGGGAGGGTTAAGAATTGGGGTAGATGGTTTAAGGGTTAAGGTTAAGGGTTAAAGGGTTTAGTGTTTAGGGTTAAGGGGAGGAGAGATAGAGGGGAATCAGGTGAGGTAGAGAGAGAGACCTAAGAGAGGGAGAGGGGTAGAATAGTGAATAATATACTTGAGAGGAGTGGGAAGCAGAGATAGAGGAGGGGGAGGGTTAAGAGTGGAGTGGATGGTTTAAGGGTTTAGGGTTAATGGTGGAGGGAGAGATAGAGGAGTGGGTAGAGTGAGAGAAAAGACCTAGAGAGAAAGGGGTAGGAGGAGAGACTTGAGATAGAGTGAGAGGAATACCTAGAGGAGTGGTAGAGAGAGGTAGAGAGAGAGAGATTAATTAGGAGGGGGAAGGGAGAGGGGAAGAGTGTTGAGGGTAGAGGATAGAAGGTTTAAGGGTTTAGGGTTTAAGGGTTTATGGTTGAGGGTTTAGGGATGAGGGGTAGGAGGGAGAGACTTGAGAGAGAGAGAGGGAGGGAGTGGGAGGGAGATAAAGGAAGGGAGGGTTAAGGGTAGAGGGTAGAGGGTTTAAGGGTTAATGGTTTAGGGTTTCGGGTTAAGGGTTAAGGGGGGAGTGATAGAGGGAGAGTGAGTGAGTGAGAGAAAGACCTAAGAGAGGGAGAAGGGGTAGGAGGGAGAGACTTGAGATAGAGTGAGTGAAAGAGAGACATTAGAGAGGGAGTGGTGCTAGGAGGGAGAGACTTGAGAGAGAGAGAGATAAAGGAAGGGAGGGTAAAGGGTAGAGGGTAGAGGGTTTAAGGGTTTAGGGTTTAGGGTAGAGGGAAGAGAGATAGAGGGAGTGAGTGAGTGAGTGAGAGAGAGACCAAATACTTATTGATAACCATAAATCTTTGATATCTCTACCTTTTATATTCAACACTTATGGACTAATAGTTGAAGAAAAAAAATCTATTTGTTGTTATAAAAACAACACATAATGATTTAAAATAAAACTTATACTAAACCCTAATTGTAACCCTATTTGAAGTTGGTTCAGATTACAGGCTCATAGAAAAGGACAAATTCCCTAGAAGAGTGTCTTTCAAGTTTGAAAAAGTGTATATGGAAAACTCAAACTTCAAAATGGTTGTCACTGACTCTTGGCTCACCCAAATAGTTGATCATTGTACTAAGATGTGCATATTCAATTGAAAGTTAAAATTCATAAAACTCAAACTAAAAGAGTGGAATATCCAAGTCTTTAGAAACCTTTTCAAAGAAAGGATCTCCTTGAAAGTAGAATGGCTAAGATCCAAAAATACCTCTCAAATTATTTTTCTTGCATCCTAATTGAAGAAGAGAGGAATCTCATAATTCAATTGGATGGTGTCTATAGTTTTAAATAAATCTATTGGAGACAAAAATCAAGGATTAAATGATTTAAATAAGGTGTAAAACCAAGTTTTTTCATTTAACATGCAAAATTAGAAGGAAAAGAAACATAATATGAAGATTGAAGATGGTTATGGATAAAATTATGATAATCCTGACACCATCAAGGCTTCCTTGGTTTCCTCTTGGGAAAACATGCTCGTGGAGGAAAATGAAGACAAAAAAGAGAAGAAAAGCAAGATCTCTTTCTGTATCATATCCCAACCTTGGATGATGATTCTAAATTCTAATTTAAAGTAGCCAACGATGTCATTAAGGAAGAATTTAGCTAACAATATCATCATGGAAGAAAATATTTTACATCATTGTCATGGGTTTACAAGCATGCTTGGTGGAGATCATTGTAAGCATCATCTAGCAGAAACATCACATATTGCATATATTCTTGCCTACACCTCACTTGGAGAGATTGAGTTTGGGTGGAATATGTGAATAAATATAGATTGCTATAGGCAGGATATAAAATTGTATTGAAATATTGGATATATGCTCATCAATCTGGTCGAAAACTTTGTCACCTATAATTTTGTGTCAAATGAAAGGTCATTTTTTGATCTAACAATTATACTTGAACATAACTGAAAATTTAACAATGTTTGCAAGAATTTCAGAATAAAAACTTGGATTCTTAAATATTGACACATCTTAACTTTATGTCTCTCTCTTCCCCATATTCTCTCTCCCTCCTCTACCTATCTCTCTCCCTTTCTCCTTCCCTCCCTCCATCTCTTCCCATATGAGCTCTATCCCTATACCCCTATCTATCTTCATATGTCAACCTCTTTGTCCCTTTCTCTTCCCATATATCTCTATATCTATGTATTTCTCTTCCCATTTATCTCTCCCCCCCTCTCTCTCCCCTTATTTCTATCTCCCTCTCCATTTCTATTTTTCTTTCTCTACTTATCTCTCTCTATATCTCTATTGATTTTTCTTCCTCTTCCTCTCTCATTATATATTCATCTCTACCTATATCAATTTGTCTCACTCTTCCTCTCTCGCTCTATATTCATCTCTACCTCTATATTCCTCCCCCCCTCTATCTGTCGAAATGTCTCCCTCTCTCTTCCCATCCATCTCACTTCCTATCTCTAGAAATGTCTCCCTCTCTCTATCTTACTCACTCCATCTCTTCTACTCTATATCTTTATCTTTATTTCTTGCTCGATCTCCCTCTCACTCATCTCTCTATCTCTTTCTATCCATATACTACTCAATCTCCCTCTCTCATCTATTTATCTCTTTCTATCCATATACTTCTATACGTATATCTCCCTATGCATCTGTCTCCCTATCTCTTTTCCTATCTCTATCTATCTCTCTATGTTAGCCTCCCCCTCTCACTCTCCCTCTCCCCCCCTCTCTACATATATCTCCCTCTTCCCCATCTTCTATCTCTCCCTCCTCTACATATCTCTCTCCCTTTCTCCCTCCCTCTCTCTATCTCTCCCCATCTCTTCCTCTCTTGCTCCCTCCCTATACCCCTATCTATCTTCTTATCTCAACCTATTTGTCCCTTTATCTTCCCATATATCTCTATATCTATGTATTTCTCTTCCCATTTATCTATCTCTCCCTCTCTCTTTCTCTCTCTCTATCTCCCTCTCCATCTCTATTTGTCTTTCTCTACTTATCTCTCTCTCTCCCCTCTCTCTATATCTCCTTATATCTCTATCTTTCCATCTCTCTCTCTCTCTCTCTCTGTATATATATATATCCCTCCTCTATCTCCCTATCTCTCTATATATTTATTTCTCCCTCTATCTCTCTCTATATCTCTATCTATTTTTATCCCTTTTCCTCTCTCATTCTATATTCATCTCTACCTCTATCTATAGGGAGAGATACAAAGGTGAAGCATTGGACCTTCCCAAAGATCCACCAATCTCAACACTACTCCCAACTATTTTAAGCATTTAAGTACATATTGTATGCTAGATTAGGAGGCATGTGTCAAATCTCATATTTATTGATGCAAAATAGGTCCAAAGTCACAAATTTGAGGTAGAGTTAGTTATAGTTTTGTAGAAAATTTCAAGTGCCACATAGAGCAAAGATATTCCAGTTTTGTATATCATGTCATCAAATTTGGCACTTCATCAAGATTTGTATCTTCATCAACATTAACAAAAGCAAAGGTATGTACTTGAATCCCTTGCATTTAAATTTTTCTATATATATAAATATTTTAATATTTTCCCTCAAATCCATAATATATATATTAGTGTGTATTTATTTATTGCAATAAAGAATTAACCTAAGTAACACATTAATAATTCTAAGGATTTGTGCTTGGAAAAAATGCATAACAAATTTTTTTGTTGGATGTCATGTTGTATAGTTTAGAAAAGCTCAAAATATGAATAGGATTTTAAGTCCATATATTATGGTAGCTTACAATGCAAAAGAAGGAAGGAAATCTATTATCAATTTTAATCTACAATTTAATACCATATGAAAAATCACATGTAGTATTATCTAAAATTAATTCTTGACATATTAATTTTATAAAATACACTTACCATTCAATAAACTTCTCCCAAGAAAGAAAGCCTAAGTGAACATTAATTGAACCCTAATTGTAGATTCATAACTCTAATCATAACCCTAGTTGAAACCTAATTGTAGATTCATCAACTCTAATCATAGCTCTAATCCCTAAGCGAACACTAATCCTAATCAAACCCTAACCCTAGCCTTAGAAGTTTATCATATGATCTAATTATCTCTCTTATCTAAATTTGGGTTGAATTATTTTTCCTTTATTTTTAATTGCATATATTTTTTGTTTATTAGATCTTATTTTATGAATATATGCAAATATAATTTTACTTCTACATTCATTCTATGCCTATTTTTTTTCATGATATTTTAACAGTCATTTTCTGGAATATTAGATCAATATCACACATATAAATATGAAACCTCAAAATTTTAAAATAATATTCAAGTTTTCCCACTTCAATTTATCATTTATGTTATTTGAATTAAAATATTTTAAATCATACTCTTAATTCATCTAAAAAAGAAAAACAAATTGATATATAATTTTTTATTAAATACATTTTAACTTATTAACTTGGATTGTATAAATATCTTTCTTTATTTACATTTGGACTTGTAATTTACAATATATAGTATAAATATGTGGTAAGATTGGGTATTATCATCATGATTGAGTGCACCCTCTCCCCTAATAAATGTTTTTATTTTGCACCTCGCACGACTATTGGGCTCTCTCCCCTAATAAATGTTTTTACTTTTTCGAGGGACAAGTTCGCATGGTCGTAGATCAATCGTCATGTGATCTTAGCCGTTCCCCACCATCCCACGATGACCCCACCAGTTGATCATGATATCACGGGCGAGCGCCATGTGTACTGGGCCCTCTCCCCTAATAAATGTTTTTAATTTTGCAGAGGGACAAGTTCGCATGGCCGTAGATCAATCGTCATGTGATCTCAGCCGTTCCCCACCATCTCGCGATGACCCCACCAGTTGATCGAGATATCATGGGAGAGCGCCACGTGTCTCATTCGGTGAAGCCGAAGGAATGATAAATACTTTGATGGGTCTTTAATACATTATGTCGCGGGTTACTAAAGAAATTATAAGATGCACGTGTTTTAAATCAACAGAGATGTTATAATCCTGATAGAAAGGTGCTCGATGGTTAATAACAAGGCTGGCGACTATGTTAAATGAACAAGATTGTCGATGGTTGAGATCCACGGTTGCCCGCCATCTCGTGATCAAAAGTTGCAAGTTCTTTATTGATTGCGATATCACGAGTGGGCGCCACGTGTCTCATCCGGTGAAGCCGAAGGAATGATAAATACTTTGATGTGTCTTTAATACATTATGTCGTGGGTTATATTTATTAATTTCTTAATATTAGTTTATAAATTGAACATTAATTATAAATATTTTTAAATCAATTAAGTATTTCAATCTAAAATTTTAATAGTTGACATTACAAATAAAATTTAACTAAATTCTAATTTTTAAAATCCATAAAATATTTATTATCTATTTAGTTTTACTAATTGTCTAATACAATTAAATTAAATTAAATTAAATAATTATTAATTAGAATTTTAGAATAAATTAACAAATAAGATCTATATAAAATCAACTTTTCTATTTTTTTGTGTGTCCAAATCATTTCATTTTCTAAAATTATACTAAATTCTAGATATCATAATTAAACACAAAAATTTATTCTATTCTAATCCTAACCCTAGTTAAACCCTAACCCTATTTGGACTCTAACCCTTACCCTAATTAAACACTAAATATAATTGTAATTGACCACTAAGCATAATTGAATTCTACCCCTAACCCTAACCCTAACTCTAACTAAGCCCTAAACCTAACTCTAATAAAACCCTAACCCAAACCTACTTGATTCATAATCCCAACCCTAACCCAAACCCTAATTGAACTTTAAAACTAACCTTAATTAAGTATTAACCCTAATTGAACATTTATTGAACACTAGTCCTAATTGTACCATAACCCTAACTTTTGAACTTCTGATTTGAACTCTAATCCTAACCCTAACACTGAATTCTTATCCTAATTGAACCTTAACCTCAGCCCTAGCAGCAGCTTGACCCTATTTGAACTCTTATTGATTCATAACCTTAGGTCAAACCCGAGCCTCATCCTCAAATCCTAACCCAAATTGAACATTAATTGAACCCTAAACCTAACCCTAGAGTGAACACTAATCCTAATTGAGACTCTAACTTTTTGGTTGAAAATATTAAAGAGTGCTTTAGATTTTCCCATTCATGCGTCATTTATCATTCAATTCCTAATAGAACTCAAAAATTTATACTTTTATAATGTTTTAATACACACCCTAATATTAGGGTTTTAGAGTTTAAGGGTTAAGGGTTTAAGGTTTAGGTTAAGAGTAGAGGGAGAGATAAACAGTGAGTGAGAGAGACACGAGAGGAGAGGGTAGGAGGGTGAGACTTGAGAAGAGAGAGGGAAGAGGGAGAGTGGGAGAGATATGGTAGGGACTAAATGTAGAGGAGTAGAGAGGGTTTAGGGTTTTAAATTTAAAAAGTGGAGGGATAGAGATGGGGGTGAGTGAGTGAGAGAAAGACCTAAGAGAGGGAGAAGGGGTAGGAGGGCGAGGCTTGAGATAGAGTGAATGAGTGAGAGAGAGACCTCAGAGAGGGAGTGGTGTTAGGAGGGAGAGACTTGAGAGAGAGAGAGACAAAGGAAGGGAGGGTTAAGGGTAGAGGGTTTTGGGTTGAGGGGAGAGAGATAGAGGGAGTGAGTGAGTGAGAGAGAGACCTAAGAGAGGGAGAGGGGGTAGGATATTAAAGATACTTGAAAGAGAGAGAGAGAGGGAGGGAGTGGGAGAGAGATAGAGGGAGGGAGGGTTAAGGGTAGAGGGTAGATGGTTTAAGGGTTTAAGGTTAAGGGTGGAGGGGATAGAGATAGAGGGAGTGAGTGAGTGAGAGAAATACCTAAGAGAGGGAGAAGGGGTAGGAGGGAGAGACTTGAGAGAGAGAATTGAGAGAGGGAGAGGGGGTAGGAGGGAGAGACTTGAGAGAGAGAGGGTAGAGGGTTTAAGGGTTAAGGGTTATGGGTAGTGATGGAACTTCAAAGTTTTGTTCTTTGTGTTCTATTTTATCCTGCCTTGTGTCTTTGGTCATCTATGGTGTTTGGGAAAATCCAAAGGTTGGTGTTTTACCTTCATCTTCATGTAAAACCCTAGTGTTCATCCTACACCTTGGATGAGATCTATTTGGCTGTTACTTTTTGGGAAGGCTTTAAATCGACTTAAGCCCCATGGCTTTGTCTAGGTTGGGCCCCCTTTTGTTTTATTGTTTTATTTCCTTCGCCCGACTTTATTTTTCCTAAGTCTTTTGTTGGTCTCGTGTTCCCTCGTTAAAACAACTTATTTCATTATTTGTCATCAACCTAGTATGTCCCCTTATTCCTTTGGGGGAGAGGGCCTAGTTGTCATGCAGGCTAACTTTCTCAGCATGTAGCAATTGACTGGAATATTGTAGAACCTTCATTTTTTTTTGAAATATAGACTGGTCTCTTATTTATCTATAACTAAGGTTTAGAGGCGCACCTCATCATGCAACTCACCACATCAGTAGATCTTTTGAGAAGTGTCTAAATTTTGACTTTTTAAAGGTTTGACCAAAACTTAATCATGGAACCCCCAATAGTTGAACCAAAAAATATCATTTGTTGCTTGTAGAATATGATATTTTTATTTAAATTAAAATTAATATACAACGTAAGTGGACCAACTACTTATTGATAACCATAAATCTTTGATATCTCTACCTTTTATATTCAACACATATGGACTAATAGTTGAACACAAATAATCAATTTGTTGTTATAAAAACAACACATAATGATTTAAAATACAACTTATATTGAACAAAAATGGACCAATAGTTGAACACTAAAACTTTTTGAAAATCCTTCACATTTAATGGGAAAATACATGTTATTTATTGTGCTCACCTTTTATATTTGTGATAGGACAAACCATTAATATAAAATTATCCAATGCTTGTGCATTTCTACCCCAACTATTGTACACATAAGAACAATATTTTTTCACTATGATAACAATACTTGTTTAAATGAGTGTCTTATTTTATTAAATGAGCATTTTATTTTTTAAATGATATATTTATAGTGGAGAGTTGTGATATTTTATTTGAAATGAAAAAATACTTATTTCACTTCTTCATGAATGTATTTATGTTTTTTTCATATAACATTTAGAGGTTCTCATGTGTTCAAGCATGGGTCCATTTTTTTTATCAACATTTGGTTTTTTCTTTATTTACATTTGCATGGGAGCATCAAGTGATGATAATACCTTAGCTCCTTATTTACATTTGGACTATTTATTTATAATATATAGTATAAATATGTGGTAAGACTAGGTCTTTATTTACATTTGACTATTTATTTATAATATATAGTATAAATATGTGGTAAGACTAGGTATTATCATCACGCATCGAAAGTGTTCCTCTCCCCTAATACCTTTTTGAGAAAACCCCACACGACTACCGTGGGCCCCTCTCCCCACAAATGTTTTATTCCGCGTAGTGACAAGTCTGTGATGGTCAGATCAATCATCGCGGTGATCTCAACCGCTCCCCGCCATCCCACGATGACCCCACCAATCGATCACAATATCACGCCACGGTCTCATCCAAAGGAAACCGGCGAAGTCGATAACACTTTCGATGCCTTTAATACATTGCGCCGCTGGCTACAAAGCAGTTATAAGATGCACATGTTTTAAATCAACAGATGTTATAACTTCGTAGAAAGGTGCTCGATGGTTAATAACAAGGCCGGGTGGACCGTGTTGAAATTTCCGAACAGATTTTTCGATGGTTGAGATCCACGCTTCACATCGCATGATCAAAAAGTTGCAGTTCTTTTTATTGAATAAGTATATCATTAAAAGTGGTGCTACATGATCTCCCCGCAGTATGGTAAAAAAAATTGAGATATTTATTTTATTTTATTTATTAAATACTTACTAACATATATATTATTTATTAATAATATATATAAAATATGTCAAGAGATATCCTTTTGATGCATCTATTGTACTATTATAAAATAGGTGCCTCGACAAAGATATCTCTTGGCGTATTTTATATATATTAATAAATAATATATATATGCTAGTAGCATTTGCAACACAACATGAAAGACAAGATTATAATTACTTTTAGTTATAGAATTAAGGTTAGGGTTAGATATATATTTAGTTAGGGTTGGGGTTAAAAATAGTGTCAGTGTTAGTTTTACTTCACTATCTAATACAATACAATACAATACAATTAAATATTAATTTTAAATTAATTAAACAATTATTAATTAGAATTTTAGAATAAATTAACAACAAGATCTATATAAATCAACTTTTCTATTTTTTTTTCTTTCAGGTCCAAATCATTTCATTTTTGAAAATGAGACAAATTCTAGATATCATACTAAACACAAAAAATTTATTCTATTCTCTAACTTAACCTAGTTAAACCCTAACCCTATTTCTTGGACTCTAACTCCCACCCTAATTAAACACTCAAATTTAATTGTAATTCACCACTAAGCATAATTGAATTGTACCCCTAACCCTAACCCTAACTCTAACTAAACCCTAAACCCAACTCTAATCAAACCCTAACCCAAACCTACTTGATTCATAATCTCAACCCTAACCCAAACCCTAATTGAACTTTAAAACTAACCTTAATTAAGTATTAACCCTAATTGAACATTTATTGAACACTAGTCCTAATTGTACCATAACCCTAACTTTGAACTATCATTGAAATCTAATCCTAGCCCTAACACTAATTCTTATCCTAATTGAACATTAACCCCAACCCTAACCTTAACCTTGACCCTATTTGAACTCTTATCTAATTCATAACCTTAATTAAACCCCAACCTCATCCTCAATCCTAACCCAAATTGAACATTAATTGAAACCTAAACCAAACCCTAAGTGAAAACTAATCCTAATTGAACTCTAACTTTTTAGTTGAAAATATTAAAGTGCCTTAGATTTTCCCATTCATCGTCATTTATCACTCAATTCCTAATAGAACTCCAAAAATTTATACTTTTATAATGTTTTAATACACACCTAATATTAAGGGTTTAGAGTTTAAGGGTTAAGGGTTTAGGGTTAAGGGGAGAGAGATAGAGGGAGTAAGTGAGTGACCCATTTACATATTATTCTTTTATTCTTCGTCAGTTAAATATTTAGTTACCCATTTACTGTTAGTAGAAATGACCCAAGAATTTAATAGAATGGACTACTCATGTAATACCTTGCATTATGGAGCTCAATTCTCTGATATATTACTACTTATCAAATCCTTTGTAAATAATTGTAAACTTATGACTCCATTTAAGCATTTAATTGATTTTCTTGAATCAAAGCAAAAACATAGACACACAATTGAACAAATTCTCAAAAGAAGAATGACAACATCATTAACATTTCATTCAAAATTCACTCAAATCTACATAAGGAGAGAAAATATATTAGAATTATACATTTATTCATGCTTATAAGTCATATCTGCATACAATTTAAGATAATTTGCATATATTCATCCAAAACTCAAAACAGGCTATCTATTCTATTCCTATCTTTCTACCCATATATTCAACTCAAAACCTAGCTAGAGCTTTCATTAGTTCTCTCCCTACAAATGAGCCTTGAATTCCCTTTTATATGACAAGGGAGCAACAAGCTTCAGACTCAAATGTAATTTCACCACAAATTTTCATTTGAACAAAATCTCCATTGCATTTTACTTTCATTTCAAAACTTCCCACACGTTGAATCTACAAAAATTAGTGCATGAATTGGGGAAAGCTAAAGTTGTAACTACCATCAGAAAAGGGAACACAAATTGTCATCAAAATCCCCTTTGTCGCTATCCACGCAAAAAAACTAGGCAACCAAATTGCCACGAAGGCACCACAACAACTTCTTATTTACCTACCACCCTGCCCTTACCAACACTTAGACCCCGGTATACACACCCGCTTCTAGTTGTTGCCCAATACGGTAGACCCTCAGCCTCCTCTTCTTTCTTGTCCTTTCCCAATACGGTTCTAGTCCGTCTGCTTGGGGTTTTAATAGCCAATGGCACCACAAATATCACTTCCTCATAAGAGGGCAGACCATGATTGAAGCAAGGTAAATACCGATAGTAGTTGGAGTCAGTCTCAGTTACATCATTAGAAGTGTTGCTCGTAAGGTCAATGGGCGAGTGTTGGCATCTAGAGGAGCCATGCCCATACCTTATTTTCCTACCGACACTAGTAATAGAGCACACCAACTGCTTTCCTTTGTCATCTACCAGTTGAGCAACAACGTCCTAGAATTACAACCTTCTACTACATCTAGTGGGCACAAGCCCGGGCTTGTCAACCAAAGCACCTTCCTGAATAGCAGGACCGAGCTTTTGTGAGCTCAAACGAACAAACCTCCTTACTGACTTACTCATTTTCTCTTGTCAAAAAAGCACTCAAACTTGATTAGAATAAACCCACAAAGTGCTCTAACTGCTACAAGAATGACACTATTAGCAGTTAATTCCTCTTGTATTTATTGTGTGAGGTAATGGAAACCTTCATCAATGCTTAGTAAAAATGCATGTACAAACATGGAAATTTGGCGGCGTATGTACTGTCACTGTTTAACTAGAGCTGCATGAGAATCTGCAGATCACCCTTCATGATTTCCAACAACAACATCTTCACACAGATTGAGATCGATGTGACTACACAAGCAAGGAATAATTCATTAATGCTTCACTAGTTGTATGATAAAATGACCACCATGTGTCATTTTCCAACTTTGAATACTGCTCGCTGATCTCTTGAAGAGTTGGCAGATCAAACGGTTTATCTCAGGCTAACTCGGTTTGACATCCAATGAAGCATCATTCACCTTCCTCATGAACAATAACATTAATCCATCTCAGAAACCAAATACCATGTCGGCAAGTCCTATGCACTTTGCAAACTGAACAGTTGGAGCTACGCATTGCAATCTCGTTGACCTCGCGGCTTTTAACCAACCTTCATCTTCCTCTTGTGAGCTAGTAGGGAACAACAAAGATTTACATTAGCTTTTGATCTTGGTTGTTGATCTAAAACCATGGGTCATGAGCTCAATAGTGGATATTGGGCCCCACATTCCATACATGACACACATCTACCTTTTGCTGACCTCGCACCAAATAACAGGGCGACACCTTAGGTCTGTGAGTTGGCAGGGTACGATTGAGATCTTCTCCCATATCTTCGAATTTGAAAAACCTACACATTGCACAGTTAGTATTTAATGAAAGGCTTTGGCTAAGCCGTCGCTGACATGACCACTAGGGTTAAAGGCTTAGGCTTACGTCACCAGATTAAAATTAAAACCCAACTTTGATTTTAATACTTTATTTCCTTCGCAGGGTTTTATTTCCTAAGTCTTGGTTGGCCCCATGTTTTATCTTTTAAAAAACAACTTATGTTGTTGTTTGTCATCCGCCTAGTAATGCCCACTTCTCCTTTTAATGAATGTTTTATTTTGCAAGGGTTGATTTAGTGCTGTCGTTGATCTATTTCCTACACATATCAACAGTGCTCGACATCCCATGATCGGGAATTGAAGGATCGCGAAATCACGAGCGGGCGCCAGGTGTCCTATCTGGGGGATCAAATTTGTGCTATCGCTGACCAACTACCATTTGATTTGAGCTGTTCCCTGCCATCCCATGATGGTGCTTGGGTTGATTGCGAAATCATGGGTAGGCGCCACGTGTCTCATCCGATGAAGCCTAAAGAGTAAAGGAAACACTAGCCGGCTTTAAATGTATTAAGGGGTAGATTACTAAAGTGTTCTCGAGACACACATGTTCTAAATCGATGGATATGTTATAATCTCACTAGAAAATCTGCTCGAAGGTTAACGACATAGTTGGCGACTGTGTTAAAGGAACAAGATCATTGATGCTCAAAATCAACTGTTGCCCGCCATCACGCGATCAAAAGTTTTAGGATTACGATATCGCAGGCAACCGCCACGTGGAATTCCTTCATAGTGTATGGTAAGGTGGGCCCCTTATCGCCATTTTTCCAATTGTGTCAGCTTTTTTTGAAGGTGGCCATCGATGATTTGATCAAGCTAAAGAATCGACGACTCAAATTTAAATCTGCATCAAATATGGTTGGAGTCATTCATGCAGTGTGAAATTGAGCTTTAATGGCCGATGAGACACTTGCTGGCATAATTTGATCGACAATAAAATCAATTTTCCTGCTTGGTCTATATCACAAAGCATTCAACTATTTCACAGAGTAGTTTTAGAGCTGAAGGTAGAATTGCGAGTTTCTGCAGCCAGAATTTGGGAGTTTTGTGAACAAAGCCATGAGTTTATTTTCTGTGCCTCCCAGTCATTTTGCATTTGAATTTGGGAAAGGATTAGCTGGATGTGCTGTGAGCTTGTTGATGAATGTGTTAGGGATATAGTTTAATTATAGTTGTGAGAAATTTCAGTGTTTTTTCCTATAATTTTCTATCTCTGGTTAGTCCTAGCTATCTGAATTATAACATTGTAAAGAAGCCATAGTTTGTTTGAGATGGCAGCACCCAAACAACATTCTGGCCAGATTGAATATTTGAAACGAAACCTGTATGATGATTTCCTGGATCAATTTCCTTTGTCAATGAATGATAGGAGGAAGGAATTGGTCCTAATGCAAGGGAAAATCCTGGGGGAAGGGTTAGTGTATAATTGCTCCAACATTGCCGATGCTAGGGTTCCCCTCACTGGCTTGGAATTGTTCAGATTGTGGCACATATAGAGGAATTTACCTCACCCTTTTTCAAATGGATGGATCTATGATATGGGGAAGCTGGTGGTACCAAATGTATTCCCTGATGTAGACCTACTTAGGGCAGTGGCTGCAAGATATGACCTTGTTACACGGATAATCAAGGACAATGATGGAAAGGTTCTATTGAGCATTAACAGAGAAGAGGTCCAACATATTTTTGACTTGAGTGAACCGAGTGAAGACTTGGTTCCTATCAACCTTGAGGAAATGAAGCAAGAGTATGCAAAGCTGAAATATCTTTTTAGAGCAAGGTTGCTTCCACTTCATCTAGCTAGGGAAGGAGGTTCAAAATTTCATATCAGCCCCAGTGACTAGGAACCTTTCAAATTAAATTGTTTTCCAAACCATTTCCTAGCCACTTTCTATTCTTTATGTCAGATTTTGGGTTTCAATATTGGTATGGTAAAGCCCATTGCTTATATGTTCATGGGGGTGCAAATACAACACCCTAACTTCTCTGTAACCTATGACTTCGCTTTTTTCTTGGCTGAGAGGATGCATGAAGGGCTATCAAAGATGCAAAACAATAATACCGACACTCAATTCTTTTGGTATTCAATGCTAATGCATATGTTTTTGTTTAAGAATGCTGACTTTTTCTCTGAGAGGATGAAATTAAGGCAATCAGTTGATGGAGAAAGATTGCTAGTACAAATATGGGCTGCAGATTTATCTTGTAATAAGGAAAGCACTAGTTATGTGCAATTTGATAATTTTTTTGCTTCTAGATTAAGGGCTAGATTAAAGGTGAATATACCTAGGATCCCTGAGGAATTACATGATTTCCTCAAGCCAAAGGAGAGGAAGCTAGAATTGAAGGTTTACCATAACCAGGGTGACATTATCCCATACCTAGTTAGCACTGTCTTGAGAGTATATGGTTTTCAGGGAGCCCCTCATATATTTCCATACAATGTGCCACCAAGAGTGGGATTTGTAGAAGTTATGTGGCAGATAGGTTGTATTCACGAGGACAACCTCATTGGAAGGGGTAAGGGAACATTTTTCCTAGATTATACAGTGGTGTCTGATTTTGTATTTTCAAAGTGAGGTTGGATGCATTTTGATAATTTATTTGATGATTACCATTTGAGGTGTGGACTAAAGCGACAACATGATCCTGAGGGTTTCTTTGCTCTTTTCAGACAAAGAATAAAAGCTGGAAAATTTGTGCATGAGTTCAATTTCTCTGAAGACTTGATTAGAAATGAATTTGATTTGAATAGACAAGAGTTGAACAAGGATAAATGGATAGCTTATGGTAAGCTACTAGATGTTGTGCACAAAATGGATCCAAAATATGATCCACTATTGGAGTTCAGTCCCCACCATAAGAAAATCAATTTTCTGATGGGAAACTTCAAGGAAATTATGGGCACATTGAGGACAAAAAAAGTAAATTTAGAATTGATTTTGGGTGTACAAGAGCAAGGTTCCTGACCAATTGAAACAAGGCCAACATACCAGCCTATGGAAAGGTGGCCCATTTACAGGAGGAAAAAGGATAGTAACAGTGATGAAGAGGAAGTGGACAAAAAAGGAAAACAAATTATGAAAGTGCCTCCACAACCAAGTCCAAAATTCAAAGTGCCTGGGGCAATCAAAATTATTGATTTAGAATTATCACCAGAAGACAATCCCTCATCACCACCATCTGAGCCAAGCCCTAAGAGGAAAAGAATTGATCAACCACAAGAGGATCTGATGGATGATATTATTGTTATTGATCAAGACATGGAAGTTGGTATGCCTTCCCCTCCTAGGCTAGCTGAATTAGTTTTATTTGATTTAGATATGAAAGGTAAAAGTGTACAAGATGCAAGAATGGAGGCATGCAAGGAGTTTCTAGAAGAAAATACATTTGTAAAAACTCTTGTATTCTTGCAATTGGTATGGAGGATGAAGTTTGAAGAGTATCAAGATAAATGTAGGTAGAGAAGAGAACTAAGGCTTGACAGGTCATACTAGGAGAATGATGAGGAGGTAAAAGCTGAATTAATGGAAAAATTCAAGAACATCACTCCTGAAGAAGGAAGAAAACTGGTGAGTCAGGTTGGTGTATTAATTCTTCCTAAATGGGACATTACAGATGCAGTAGCCTTTAATGCTATTATGAAGTCTAAGAATCCCTTTCAAGACTCTGAAGAAGAGGTCAAGGCAACATTGCAAAAATCTACTTTCAGTGAGGAATATGAAACTCTGGCAATTTGGGCATTGGCCCCACAAGGGAGAAAACCAAATGTCTCTGATATTAATCCAAATTTCAAGGGAGGATTGATAATAAAGAGAGCTTCAGAGACCTCAACCACTGAGGCCACTAATTTAATTGTGAACGTGGCCAAATTGGCCCAAAAGACTGCTGAAAGAGAGGAAGCTGAAAGGAAGAGCTTAATGGAAAAATATAACCTTTTGATTGAGGAGTACAACAAGATGCAACAAAAAAATGTTGAGTTGCAAAATGAAGTGGAGAGGTTTAGGTATAAGCAGATTGGGGAGACATCAAGTGCTCCAGGAACCAGTACATTACCTTCCACAGTGAGTCAGTGCCTCCTGCTTCTCCAATTATTTCCACACTAGGATCTCCCAGTCAGAATCCTGTCCTCACCCTTTCTTTAGAGGAAGTTGAAGAAGAAACAAAGTACTCTGTTGATCCTACAAAGAAGCAACTCTTGCAAAAAATTGATGAATTGCAGGCATCATTAAAGAAAAGTGAGGAGGGATCTCTCTTAAAGCAAAAGGAAATTATTTCTACTGTTTTGAGGCATTTAAATGAAAAGGTTGATAGAAAATTGCTATCTATACATTCTTTATAGTCTTTGTTGTTAGTAGCAATAAAGAATATTGATAGGGATCAAGAAGTAGCGATACCAATAATTGACAATTGGATGCCTAGGGCCAGTGATCTAGATATCATGTATAAGGCCTCAAGGTTTGATATAAATAATAGGCCCCAATCATTAAAGCCTACTCATGTGTTAGTAAAATCATTGCAAGGTTTTCAAACCTTACCAGATGACTTGAGTAGGAAGATTAGGGAGCTGGTGAAGAATTTCAATGATTGGGGTAACACATTGTTACCTAATATAATTGATGAGCAGGGGAAAATCGGGTCATTTCAACAAAGGCGGGCTCAAACAAGTGAGGCCATCAATGATCAAATCAATTCAATTTGTGATGACTCAGACTATGATTTGTTGGTGAGCTGTATTGACAAAATCATTAGTACCAGCTCATTTTTTGAATCTTTTGAAAGGGATGCGAATTAGGTAGTGGTAAAATACACACCTTATAATACCAAGGTGGATGAGGTAATTAATTTTGACTGGCCGATTGATGATGAGTACCAAAATTGGGTAACTAAATATTTGATTGAGGAGGAGTAAAAGGAGTGAATTACTAACAGGTGGCAGATCAGATGCTACGGTTGCAATGGTTCCAGTTTTGTGTTGACGACTTTCTCGGTGCAGTTTTCTTGTGGTTTTTTGCATCAATGTTCCTCAACTGATATGATGAACAAGAATATTTTTCAAGGTGGTGGCTATTGTAACAAATTTTGGAATATCACCAGGTGCTCCAATTAACTAGTGACAGGTGTACTTTTTGGCTCGGTGCTTGTTTGCTCCTTCATTTTCTATAAGAAGGATTTCAAGGCCAAAAGTATGGGTTATCAAGTTAGATAATTTTTGTCGAGTCTAGGTGAAGTTGCAGAGCGAATTGTAAAGTCTGATGGTTTTAGAGAAATGCAATTTAGGTTTTGAGTCATTTTGTAACAAGTTTTGAGTTCATAGAGATTTAATATTGTATAACAGTACTAGCATTTGAGTTGAAATAAAAATTCAAGCTCATGTCTCTCCATTGTACATGCATATCTGAACTTTGAATGAAATAACTAAGGGTTGTTTTATCTATCTCACTATTGTGGTGTGTATGATTCTATTTTAGATTTAATCTTAAGGAATTCAATCAAAAATATTTGAAATGCGGATTATAGGTGGATATGTGCTATATAAGGATTTGATAAGTAGTCCTGGGTTAGAATGCACACTGATGAAATCATAATGCAATATTGTCAAGGATCTTATATGTGATATATTAAATCTGTTATAAATCTCTAGATGCTTATGAATTTGACTCCTGCAATGGATATATGGTACTGATCTAAGTTGTAATTATTAGTGTAGTTCAGTATTTATTTGTCTTTGCCTAGAGCTTGCTACAAATTGCAAATCATTGACTATCTTATACAATGGATTTTGTTTAGTTATCTCATACTCCAGATAGTTGATATTGTCTATGAATAGCCAATTCTAATTGATATTATCTTATCGTGTTGAGCTATTAAGTGAGATCATCTGCTATTGTTAATGTTGTTTATAATAATGGTGCAGAGGTTGTAAACACATTAAGGGATCAATAATACATCACACCTCTCGGTCTCATAGAAATCAAGTGTAGGAGCTCTTTAGTCCCTTTATTAGTTGGTTCTAGGTCCTTCAAGCTGCTCTCTCACTGAAATTGGAAATTCCATAGGTAGATTAGAAGAAAAACTCGCTACATTATAAAAAAGAACCACATACATGTCAACCACCCAACAACCACCTCTTACAACTCCACTTTTAATCTTTTATGATCACATGAAACATAAAACACACTCAATTTCAAGGTTGTTAACATCACTATTGAAATGTTTTAATTTTTTGACATTTCAAACATTAAAAAGTACATCATTAAATTAATTATGTAATGGCATAAAAATTAAAAACATCATGAATTAATTATGTAACTACATAAGTCAAATATAATTCTATCAAGAAATTAATATCAAATAGATAATATAATCACATAACTTATACATTTCACTGTCATTGATCTTCTTCTTCA
>VDFB02270651.1:55227601-55286998 GCA_007258455.2 Sequoia sempervirens | reverse complement strand
TTATCTCACGCTCCAGATAGTTGATATTGTCTATGAACAACCAATTCTAATTGATATTATCTTATCATGTTGAACTATTAAGTGAGATCATCTGCTATTGTTAATGTTGTTTATAATAATGGTGCAGAGGTTGTAAACACATTAAGGGATCACCCTCCTGGGTCTTGCAGAGCCTGAAGTGTAGGAGGCTTTTAAAGTCCTCATTAGTTGGTCTAGGTCCTTCAAGCTGCCTTCAATTGGAATTGGAAATTCCATAGGTAGATTAGAAGAAAAACCTGGCTACATTATAAAAAGAACCAATATACATGTCAACCACTGAACAACCACCTCTACAACTGACTTTTTAATCTTTTATGATCACATGAAACATAAAACACACTAATTTCAAGGTTGTTAACATCACTATTGAAATGTTTTATTTTTTTGACATTTCAAACATTAAAATGTACATCATTAAATTAATTATGTAATGGCATAAAAAATAAAAACATCATGAATTAATTATGTAACCACATAAGTCAAATATAATTCTATCAAGAAATTAATATCAAATAGATAATATAATCGCATAACTTATACATTTCAATGTCATTAATCTTCTTCTTCATCAACTTTTGTATGTATGTCGATCAGTTGACATTGTAAGGATTAGTCATATCATCATCATCGTCATCGATATCAATTTTGATAATTTCATCATCCACACGGATATCATCTTCATGAACATTAACTCCTACATCATCATGATCTAGTTCCTCCTCTTGGACATCTTAGTGGAGACATCATCAACTAATAACTATTAATCACGATCATCATCATCATCTTCTAGTTCTTGATATCTTCTTCTTCCACCACATTATACTTTACTAGCCTTCCTTTTGGATCATTTCTAACAACAAATGACCAACCTGGTTTACCTGGAACCTTTGAGTAAAATACTTGCTCACATTGGCTTGGGAGAACATAGGGCTCATTGCCAGCTCGCTCGATCAACCTTGTATTAACCATGGTAAATCCATTATCATGTTATATAATAGTTCTCGGGGATCATTTCATTCAATGCGTAGCCTATACCATAGGATAGCCGAACAAAATTAATCACGAAAGGACTTAAGAGTCGCACTCAAGTATATCATCAAAATCATAATTATCGATTTTACGTGCTTCTAGATGTATGTGGCTTACGGATGAAACATTAGTCACTACAGGCTAGCGGTTATGCAGAATCACAAGTTTTCTTCATCATCCAACATTTGATTCAGAATTTGACCATTGCACCACATAGCCTTGTGGTGTTTCATACAATATGTCAGGCAATGTAAAAATTATTACAATATCGTTAGTTGATAAACATATTTATTCTTGGCCGAATGTATGCAAAGAAAACAATCTCAACATATATATGCATCAATATAATTGAAAATAATTAAATAATATGGGTGATTAATATATTTATACGTACCTATTTATCTCTTAAACCATATGCTAAATCAATTTCCCTTTGTGTAACATTGGAATCTCCATTACGATGAGCTTCTTTAACCAATGAAGCCACACCTTCCCATGTTAATGCGCGACCAGATTGTTGACATCATTCAATCCATACCGTCATCCAATAAAGATTGTTGGCAATGTACAAATGTAGTGCATCCCACTCTCGACCAACTGTATAAAAAAATTGAAATTCACAAACAACATATAATTAGTTAAATACCACAGTATACAACCTTAATTTATAATTGATGTATATCAAAGATTAAAAATTAAATAAGTACAATATACATAAAAAACCATATGTAAAATTTATTCCAATTAATCTCTATGACCATCTTATAATTACCTCTCACTTTCCTCAATCTACCTTTTCCCATCAGGTACTCCCTTTCAAATTTGTTAATGGAGTTGGGATCCCAAATGCAATCTACATGGATCTTTGTTGAAAAATTAAGAAGATATTCACTAATGTACATCATGGTATGGTATACCATATATCCCTCTACCATAGAACCCTCAGGATGTGCTCTTTTTCTAACCAAAGCCTTCAAAAATTTCAAGTGCCTCTCAACTATCCACATTGACCTTGTGTGTACAGTTCCACACAATTCAATCTCCTCAACTTGGTGTATGAGGTAGTGTTCTTGTGCATTGAAAAATGTTGAAGGTAGACACTTTTGCATTTCACACATTAGGCGAGGAATTTTTCTCTTCCAATAATTTATATCTTCTTTATGGATTTCTTTAAATGATCGCCATCTACAAGTGATTCAAGAAACAAAATATATTAACTTGAATTTAACAAAATATACAATATATTACATAACAAGTAAAAAATGGAAATTAAAAAATGTATGCAATTGAACAAATCTCGCTACTTACCTCATGTATTTTCTCCAAGATCATATATAACTTGCTTGACATTGTTGTCCAAGTTGTCTAGGAGAGATAGAGGTAGAACGTACTGCAACAATTATAAAATGATCTTTTCATTATTTTTCCAAAAGTAGTAAACATAATACACTAAAAAGTACATGTATTATACAAGTGTATGTAATATGCAGAATAATTACCTTAATGAAGGTATACCCGATCATCGTTTCATCCATTTAAAATTCACCTTTCTTTTGTTATTATATTGTTTACATGTTATAACAAATCCTATGGAGATTGGATTTTAAGTATGGCTTCTTTTATAGAATTTAGCTGCTACTCTGTTAATAACCAAGGGAGGACACTTATATTAATTTGGTCTCCATTGCTATTTAATTGAATGACATTTTTCATTGCATGATTGGCTTCATGAATGTCACTACAAATTTTGACAATTTTTCTTTGTCATGCCTTCCATCAAATGTTTTCCATAATGTTTACGGTATATTCTTTCCGATAATGCGTTGTCGAACAAATGCATAATTTGTAAGTATTGCTCATGGTAGGGCAACCTACTAAATTATGCAGGATAACTTTTTTAGTCTTTGTGGAAAATTTTTTTGACCATTAATGCCTTGGCGACCTTCATGGAAGCATATAAGTTAAACAAATTAATAGCGACAATCATTATCAATTACAACATGAGTAAATGCAAAGGCAATATAAAAATATAAATTCAAAACATATCATATATGATGAAGATAAATAATTTGATCGTGTATAGCTTGTGACGATTAATTCTATTATATTCAACTTCCATAGGTGAGGTTTCATTCTTCGTGGTTTTGATGTAGTCTCCTCTTTCCCATTGAAAAGATGTTTTTAGTAGCCCGATACTTATGATTTCTATGGAGGAAGTGCCTATACTCATCAAACACCTGCTTTCCTAAACTTGTTGAATGGCGAGATTTCATCTTTGGACCACAAATTGGACATGCAAATTTTCCCTTTGTTTGAAGACCTGCAAGATGATATATAATTGGATTAAATATGTCAATTTTTATAATTATATATATTGAATAGATTATTTTAAAAACATTCATGATATCTGAACTTCATCAAATTAAATATTGTTAAAGTGCATCGTTAACCTATAACATACCACAAAAATGTGTCCCTGGGGCATCATGAATTGTCCATACAAGCATTGCATGGAATTGAAATTGTCTTTGTCCTATTGGTCTAGAGACGTCATACATAGTGACGCCATTCCATAAATTTAGTAACTCATCGATAAGAGGCTCGATATATACATTCATATCTTTAACTTGGTACTTACCTAGTTGAATGAACATGCACATTACATAATTATTATAAACATTTTACTACAATATACATAAATTAATGTACATGACTATTGAATGAAAAAAATATAAGTCATTATGCAACAAATAAGACAAATGAGATGCTACTGTGTTAAATAAAATTGATGTAAAAAAATACCTGGAACAATCATTGACAACATTACGTGCTCCCTCTTTATTGACATCCATCGAGGAATATTATTGTTGATAACAAAAACAGGCCACACTGAGTAAATTGATCTCAACTCTCCAAATGGATTGACACTGTCCACTCCCAATGAAAGCCTGAGGTTATAAGGTTCTTCTTTAAAGTATGGCCATTTTTCCTCCATGTCCCTAAATGCAGAACCATCCATAGGCATTTGAAGAATGTCATCTCCACTTCTATTCCGTGCATGGTAATCCATAAATTGCACTAAGTTTTCACACCTAAATAATCATTGCATATGTGGTATAATGAGAATATAACGAAGAACCTTGTGAGACACCTTTTTTGTTAGTTGATCTGTTCGATATCTACTGATATGAAATTATGGGAATTCTGTTGCAAATTCTTGTTGTTTATGATTTATAATATGATCATTGGGACATGCATCTATTTATTGATACTCCATTCCGATACCTTTCATAATGGCACATAAATCTCGGTATGAGCAAGGTTAAATATTTGATGGTGGTAACAAAAATTCACCAATCAATCTACAACAAAAAATAATTTGTTCATATAAAGAATATTAATGGTACATATTTCATCCTTTATTTACTAGTGATGAACTAACAACAATTAAAATAGATGAAAAAAGATGACATATATGACATACAACATCTGTGAGATTGCTATGTTTGATAAACCATTCATAACTTTCAAGTTCAACAACAACAATACAGTTGTTTGGGAGCCTTCATAAAGGGGCTCGTATGCCTTCTCAAGTACAAGTAAATCATGAACATCATCAAAGTCATCTTGATCATCATGATCAGCTCTGCCACTAAATGTGTCATGGATCAATGTATTCGTACCATCATCTTCAACTATGTTTTCTGGCGCATGATCATCTTCTTCCATAGGATCATTAACTTCATCTTTGATATTCACAGCTCCATGTTCGTCTGCTTGCAAAACCACATTCTCCGGCCATGATAATCCATATCATCTGCCCTAGGGTGCCCCACCTTTATAATAATGGTAGACACAAATAAACCATGATCATGATCAAGTGATTATATATATATAAATGTTGAAACGATATAAACATTTACAAATTCAATCAATATAAACACATATAATGAACAACTTACCAATGGACGATAATCATGCCCCCTTCAACGTGACCATGTTGCCTACAATTTTCTCAACTGTTGTGATTAAAAGTCATCTCGTCTTTAAGCCCTTGCAATTATTGCAAGGATAATAACATTTCCCATCACCCTTTCTTTTCAATCTAGCCCACAATCTATCAAGTGTCTCTTCATTTTGTTCTGGATTAATATTATCTGACATGATTTTTCTTTACCAAGCTTGACTATTTAGATCTTAAAAAAATATCAAAATCACACTCCAATAATTTTTATTCTTAGACAGGTAACATAATCTAATAATTTTGATATTTTACACCAAAAAAATTTGGCATGCAACCACCCCTGCAAAAGAGAAGATAGTCTTAAGTTAATGACCCCAAAAAACACTTTAAAATGCTAATTCCAAAACTTATTAAATTATGATTTTACTATGATTTCCAACCGTTAAGACTCCTAAAATCATAATATTGAACTTGATCGCAAACTTCCTACAACGATGAAGGTAGCGAGCTAGTAAGAGAAAGTGATCCATTCCTAAGGAGCAACAAGTCAGAATCATCATTGCTAATGTCAATACGAATTTATCCTTTTAGTTAAAGATGTAATGTGTCACTTCTTATGATGAGCTTATCCCTAGGGCCTTCAACATTGAGAGAGCCCTAATAAAAAATAACAAAAGTATTGGTAAGAGGATGATTATGGTACAAACCCTAGGCCTCCGTAGAAACATAAATAATAACTATAGCGGATTAGTGAGGTTGCAATACCAAAAAGATTAAGACATTGTAGGTAATAACAAAATTTTGCAATCTAAAGATCGTAGCCAATAACAAGCACACTATGTATCTTAGTGACATTTGTAAATGCAATCTACGGTAAGAAGAATGACAATCACTTGAGATGTGACAGTCAAAAAGAGGCTGAGTAGTGACAAGATAATAAAGCCCAAACCTTGCATAGTAAAGTGGAGATTTTAACGGTGAGTTTCCTTACCCCCTTGTTGACCTTAAGGGTTTTTCAAATGCTTTTGGTAGTTTTAGACAAGGCAAATGCAATCAGGGAATGACTATCCAAATGAAGTAACAGTGGTAATTATAGGTTCAATGTTTCTTCTTAGCCATTAATGTATAATGGAGGTAGTGGATTGCATATTTGAGCAGTGTTTTGAGACTCATCAAAGATGGGAGAATAGTGAATAATACCTTGTGGACTATGAAGTAGTGTCAAGAAGGTTGAAGGATCTTAAGAACTACAATACCATGAAACAATGTGTCCCCTGTAGTAAGTAGGCAGTCTATAGGGCATAGTTTGATTTTATAGAAGGATGCTCATGAAATGAATCTTCAAGTGATAGTGAGTGAGATGTTTGAGATTGCAATTGAGGGTGCAATACCCAGTCTTAAAGGAAGTTAGCAAAGTAGTAAATGTGCAAGAAAATCAAATCGTACACAACAAACAATTCACAATGTTATCTTGCACAATGCCTTGAGTTTGAAAACAAAAATATCATTATATCTTCATGATGAAAGTGGTGACCTTAATGGTCAATCACTGACAACCATGATTTTAAAACATGCTATTGTGCTTATGGAGGCAAAATTTTAAGCAAGGCAGTGAGTGGTGGTTTGGAACAATGGCAAGTATGAAGGACTTGCTTTATATGCATACTATGTAGTCTAGCTTAAGACACTGTTCTTAGAAGAGATTGAAGGTGGATTATGGAACTCAAGGGTTACCATGAAAAGGATTAAAGCAAAGTCTGAGATCTATTTAAAAGCCACGATCATGAAGATATTAAAGATGTCACATGCAAAACCCTAGTAGCTGGAGTAATGAATACAATGCCAAAGAGGATAGTGTGTTGGGGAAGATTTAGGAGATCTCCACATTATCTAATTACAGGGAAATACATCATTTATTTATTTTTTTAATTAAAATAAATCATTCTAAACCCTATATAGGATACATTGATACTTCAAAATCCTTTGAAGTAATTTGAGATTATGCAAATATATGTCAAGTAACATTCATAAGGTTTAGAAAATCTTGATCACTCTCTAGAATAGCCCATTAAACATGGGTTGTGCTTGAATGCACTACATAATTGATATAACACAACCACTCTGCATATCAACCAAAGTTATAGGATCTTTATTGCAGCAAGAGGTAATCACTCTTCGATCATGCTATAATTACAGCCTAACCTGTTAAACTTGAGACAACCTCAATGCACCCAATGATGATTGACACCTACATTTTACAACTTGAATTAACTACATTATATGAGTGCCTCCATTTCTATCACAATATAGCCACATTAAACTTGGGTCACACATGAATGCATCATGTATTTGTTATAGCACAACTGTGCCACATGAACAATAGAGTTATGGATCACATAATTATAGTCACAAGAATTTTTTCCTTGGTTGTGATCTTATGGTGATTCTACACAACAAAATCTGGACATGAAATTCTCAAAACCCTGAACCTCTAAAAATGAAATCTAATGAGATGTTGCTTTAAAATATGATTTTCAAACCTGGAACTACAAATCTGACTTCACAACTGAATTCTATAGAAAGACAATGACTACCCTCAACCTGGCAATATCTTCTTGAATTTTTTTTAATTTTTCCCAAAAAAATCGTCCTTGGTTCTCCACAAATTGTCTCAAGTAGAGAAAACACTGTCACAATAAATTAGGCGCGAACTCACTTTTCTTTATGTCGGCCACAATTTGATTTTTTTCTATTTTTCATGTTTGTCGAAAATTCGACAAAAATGATAGCCGACATTTTGACGAACGTCGAGGATAAACTTTCAAAAAATTGAAAATTATACATCAAATTTTACAAGCACCCAACGATACATCAAATTATACATATTTCGTTGGACAGTTTTGTAAGATTTTACAGTCAAATGAGTTAGTGGGAGGAGTGCCCAAATTTCATTGTGTGTATTTCCTCTGAGACATTGACGTCCATTGGAGTCGATACGCCAATACATTTGGATAATTTAGTCCACCAAATGGCCTTTCGCGGGGTCATCACAGATCATCGCCTCAAGGGCTTGTTTAAAAAACACGATCCTCTCATTTTGGTTGTTGTCAAAATGATTTTTGGGAAAGGATTTCTCAAGAATGGTGAGTCATTTAGGGTAGATACAACTATCACCTCACATTTCCTAACTATTTTGCTTGACATTCACATGGCGAAGAAGGATGTGGTGGCATTGATAGATTGACTTTTCTCGGTGGACTATTTGGTCAGTTTGGAGGAGGTTCTCCTCATCACTATCTTTGCCACTGGTGTACTATAGCAAAAAGATATGTCCCAATTCTACGTGCCTGGGGAGGTAGTGAAATACTACCCTTTCATTCTAGATCTAAAGGGTATGGCTTTGGTGGAACATAGACAAATAGCCGCAGTGGGTGCTGATTATCTATAGAGGGATTTATAGTTGCAAGTTTCATTTAGGGAGAAATGGGTCTCCAACTTCAAATCCTTTGCATTGGATAATGGTTTCCTTGGCGTTGTAGGGTCTTCCTAAATTGTCTGGGTATATATCTGGTTCATACTTTGTGTTTTGTCTTGGGTGGTTAAGAAATTATGTGATATGTTGGTTGGTAATGGATAGTTGTAATACATCTTTCTGTGATCTTCTATGTCCACAATTAGTAGGTTAGTCCATGGCAGTCGATATGGCCAATGTGGCATTTTGTATGGATAATAAACTGGATGGTGGTTTTCACAAGCATAGATCCTCTGCATTTTGTAACCTCCACAACAGACACTTGTATATTTCTAATATATATAATATAATCATCTTATGCATCAAAAAATATTTTTTTTAGGAGATTGTAGAAACAACTAATTTTGGGATTTTAAAGAGGCTGAAGAAAAATGGTTTAGATAATTATGTGCATAATTTTCAAGTAAAAATGTGATTCCAATAGTTGTATGGCTTAGAAATATTTTTTACTCACATTATAATGAAGTTTCTTGATGAGAAAAATCTAAAGGTGGAGAAGATGCATCTCTTGTGGTTGAACTACCCCAACTAAATGGCTGCAAGAATGACTTCATTTTCATTTGCATGAAATTAAACATTAAACAAAAGAATAGGATTAAGATTTAATTTATTTTCTCAAATTTATCACTATGGAAATTTTGTTCTAATAGCAAATATCATTCCCAAAATTTCACTTAAACATAAAACACACTCAAATATAATCCAATTTTTTTTTTCTAATCATCTATCAATTTTATAAGTGTATAATCATTTTTTTTTAAAAGAACCATTTAAATTTAATAAATCATAAGGAATTCATTTATGACAATACAAATATTTGAATTTAAAATTAAACTAAAACTCATCATTTTACATTCTTACTTATTGTACAAGAAAATAAAATTCTTAAATAAAGTTATAAATCAGCTAAAAATTTAATTCAAGCTCTTTTAGATACTAATATAGAGGAATACATTTATTAATTTCTCTAAAATTACAATTTAATAATTAAATTCTTTTTCAAATATATAAATAAAATTCTACTCTTATATTATAATCCTACACAAATAATAAATTATTCTAAATTATGAACTTATTTATCTTAAAATTAATATTTTTAAATAATATAGTTTCTAAATTATTATTTTTGTTTTGTAAGAGATAATTCTATTGATATGGAAAAATGTACAAGAATTTGCTCAACAGGATCTAGCCATATGAAATACTGACACCAAAATTTATTCAACCCCCTAATCAAACCCTACCTTACCATCCGATATATCAACTATCCAATAATATGCTACTCTAACTTGCTACCACTGATACTGACAGACATTTTCCAAAAATTGGCACTACCCTACCCTAGTTTTCCACCCACATTGTTGTCAAAAATTTCTATAGATATTTACAAAAATTGAAATTATTCTAGGCCCACAATTACCAGAGAGATCCACACTAGACTATTACAAAAACTTTAACATAGTGCAAAATTGACATAAACCCAAACCAGATACCCTCTCAGGAGGAAACAAGTGACACCCAACACTTACAGAAATCCATTGGCTTTGGTGAAAGCATCGAATTCTTAGACCCATTTGAAGTCGCTGACAACCTCCATCCAAAACACCTTCAGAAAATTCATTGCAACTGCCACAATCATCCCGTGCTTCACTAATGCCAGACCCTCTAAATATAGTAGGAATGGATGAACTCACCCTGGATTTTTAGTAGGTCCAAATCTCATGGGCACGAGATGCCTTTTCTAGGTAGCACTTCCTTAAGGGTCTCCTCCAGTCTTCCCAACAATTCTTTCTTGAAGAGCTTGCAAACTAGTGTCCTCACCTCTGCCTTGGACGTGCGGCTATCCAAAACAGATGCCAGAAACCTCGAGGCAATTTGCATGTTAAAATTATCTTTATACTCTAAATCCCCTTTACCAAGCACCATCTTCACGGCCACCACAATCAGAGGGTTGATATTTAGCAGGATACGCTTGAGGCATTGATTTGTGACCTCACGAAAAGCATTTTTCTGATCCTTGCAGTCTAGGGATATCAGAGTGTTTGCTCCAAAACACACTAATGTATCCAAAAACATTTCCACAATGAATTTGGAATGCTTTGCCATCGTTTCCTCCACTATAAAGTGTTTCGCCAGTGAGAGAAAATGGAAATTGAATGAATTTATTTAGCCTTTTCCAACTTCACAAATGGAAAGATAGAGCACCACCTTCCTTATTATACTGTACCTAATATGCGTGCCAAACTAAAAAATTTCTAGAGCACCTGAGACTTCCATCATTCAGACAAATGAGCTTATGGAGAAATGATGTGAATCAATAATGACAAGACCACCGAAGCCCACAAAAATCTATCACGTGTACCTATGCATTCAGTTTCATAATGATGCCTGATTCATTGCAGTACGGTCCAACGTAGTTCAGGAAAGCTTTGCCTCTCCGTCGACTTGGCCGCCACTTCACCTACCACCACACCCGCACTCACACCAAGATGGAATCTCCACACTTTGTGTGGAGAGTTTCCCACCCAACCTCCCACTGCTAAATTAAAATTTTAATTAATGTATAAAGTAAATTAATTAAGAAACTATTTTCCAATAAGCCTATTATTTAGACAAAGTTGAATACTAAAATAAATATTTTATCTTTTTTTCAATTTCATTTTTTACTTGCATGCTTAACAATTCTTTCTCTAGATGGGGATTTGACATATTTTTTTTATATGTTTACAAACTCTCTTCAATGGAGTCATTGATGGCTCTTATATCTATTTCACATATTTATTATTTCTTTATTTATTTTTACTTTTATATTATATTTTTAAATTTTGTGGATATGTGAGGATATTGATTTGACATGTGAAATATTTTATTTTTTATTTTGATTGAAAGTTATAATATGCATATGACGAACTTAAAAGTTAAATGGCAATTTTTTTAATTTATAAATTGGGATGGTAGTGTAGCCAAACCTCCAAAGGGGTTGCCCCCCTTGAGGTGACATGACCCATTTATAGGTGTTTGTGGAACTCTAAGGTGCCATGACTCATTTGAGTTGGGGCTCCCAAGTCCTAGAGGCCATTGCATGCAATGACTATGGGGTTGGGGTTTCCCAAACCCCATGTTACTACTATACTATTAGGCATATAAACTTATTTTGTTGAAAATATTTTAAAATTAAATTATTTGTCAATCAATGACTATTATTCATTTATGGTTCTAAATTTAATTACTTGTAAGAATGTGAATATATGTATCTATTTATATATGTTATATAAAAGCATATATTTTCAAGAATAATATTATCAAAAAAATTATTTATTTAAAAAATATTATTAATATAAAAAATAATAATTAAACTACTATATATATATATATATTAAAGGTAAGTGTTACCAAATATGGGGGTAACTCCCAAAAATATTTTAATTGTTATTTTTCCACTACCATGTGACTTTTTATTCGCCTCGAAGATTTTTATGAGGCTTCTGTTGAGATCCGTAACTGTACTTGGCATTAATTTTGGAGAATGACTTTTGAAAGCCACCTCAATTCCTTGTCGAATTTATTACTTTACGTGTCATTTCCTTTCTTTGGCTCCCTTTGTATTGATGATGATGACATTACTAGGCTTGTGTAAATTGCAACTCCATTCTGTCTCATAATTTTGCTTCACTTCGACTCTCATATGAGTTAATATTGAAGATTTTTTTTTTGAGATTTTAACTCAATGTTTATTATTTTGCACGTTCCAGCCATAGTTTTTAATCTAGATGCATCACCATTTCTTTGTAATGAAGAGAAGATAATTTTCAGCTTTCATGGAGACACCAATTCTCCTTATCTACAATAGAAGCTAACTAGATTTCCGAGGGCACATTATCGATCAAATGTTGAAGCAAGTGTTGAAACCATGAAGGCAATGAAGCTCATTTTAGGGGATAAATTCTTAGTTTTTGAAGAAAGATATAGAGTAAGTATGATATCCCAACACGATTTTTTGCTTCAATGCTTGATCTCAGGGTTCCAAAGGATGAAGTTTCTAACATGACTAGGAAACTATTTTACCCACAACTGTTAGGAGGTCTCGACGAGGTAGTAGAGGTTGCTTGTCTTGGCGAAGGCATTCCCCGACCGCGAGACATTGGACAATAATTTGGGGTGCCCTATTTTTGGTTTTTGCTAGACTTAAACAAAGGGGAGTACTTGAGGCATCGAGGGCGCACTTTAGTTTCCTACAAGTTCCTAAGGAACCTTTATCATTTTGACCCTATGGGAGAATTTGAGTGGTTGGATGAGTTTGTGGCCTTCAAAGCTGAAGGATAAATGAGAAATGGGTTCAATCAATTTTTCTTGCATTTTTCTTTAGAGAAACTTCATTTTGAGAAGTGTTGTGCTCATTGTATATTTATTTTTGGGGTTTCTAACAACCCTACAAAGGAAATCGTATGTATCTTGTTGGACTCAAGGAACACTGAGAGGGGGGGTGAATCAGTGTTCAACAAAATTTAACTTTCAATCCAGATGTTAAACCATTCACAACATTTAAACAAAATTAAAGATGCAAGCACATGAAATAAATAATTTGAACACCATAACACCAATATTTTTACGTGGAAACCTTGTTAGGGGAAAAACCACGGTGGAGATTAATCGACAATTTATACTTTGTTTAAAAGTATGAAGAAAAGGGGAATGCACATGCATTCAAGCACACTACCTAGAGCTCACTGCTCAAAATAAGGAAGGCTCACTGCCTTACAAAATGTTTGGATTACAACAAGAGGTTGAACTAAGAAAGTAGCATCTGCAAATGCTTGGTATCAGTTTCAGTGAAGCTCATGTATCAAATTTTGGACCTTCTGTCTGATTCTACCCTCAGCTCTGCTTTGCCTTAATTCACTTCACAAAAATCCTCTTCTGCACAAGAAAAATTCACTCAACTGATCTTCTGATATTCACACACACATTTTCTTTTCTCTACACACACTCATACATCAAAATGAATTACCCGAACTCGCATATATATCCGCTAGCAAGAATTCAATTGCTATATGTCAGTTTTAAGTAAAATACAAAATATTCTCCATATGTCGGCTCAGATCATGAAAAATTTATAATGCGCACCCATCAGATTCAGCCACGACATAGATAGGACCTAAAACAAAATTCTTGAGCATAGAAACATTTAAAAAATTATCCCTTATACATCTGCGACACGCTACATTTGCTAGGTCAACCACAATGAGCAAATAAACAGAAAATCATCCTATCAAATCTCCTAACTCATACACCGATTAATGAAACATCACAAAAATTATCAATAGGATAAAATATATGCTCAACAACCTATCCCATAGATCCGCAACTCAAAAAGATGATCCGGTGAAGCATACAGATCAACATACTGATTGGATACCCTGTTCTTCATTCTTTCTGCTGATAATACTCTGTTCACAACTTTGTCTACCGGTATGACCAAATTTTGATCTGCAGACCAGAATTATGACTTTAGTTTCCATCAATGACAACACTAGAAGCCATATGCCAACATATCTTACATGTGAATTTATCAATTAGTAATGGTCAGGTAAAATGCTAGTAGTATACCTTGTATATTTTGACAGTATAAGTCTGGTTATAAACATATATTATACACTGTTAATATACTGTTGATATAAGTATAGTTAAAGATAAATGATTTGTCTTTTTGTCTTTTAGTTTTTGTATGGATTTAGACTAAAAAGAATGAATCTTCATTATGTCATTTAGTTTTGAATTGGGTACTTTATTAACCCTAGTGGTAGCGATATCTTGGCTATTGTATCTTTTCCTTAAAGAAAAAACACTAGGTAACACACTACTAGGATTTTTATTTCAAAGAGTGAAATAATGCATTTAGAAGCCCTTTTAGTCCTTGATTAATTTGAGATTATGTATTGGTCTAGTAAGAACAAGGTAGAGGTAGGGTAATATTGTCGAGGATTCCTTTGTTTGGTTAAAATTGAGATTTGTTTCGAAGTTCGGAGATTCAAAATAGGCGATGGTAATAGAATGAGGGGGGCATTTCTAGTGTTTTCAAAAGGGTTGAAAAAGCCTTTGATGAGGCTCTTTTTAGAAACAAAAAGATTTTTTTTAGAGGGATTTGGGGTCTTTAAGGAGGGGGAAATTCATAATTTCATCCCTGCTAGCCACCTCATATTGGGGCTTAGCATGATCATTTTAAAGGTTGGGGAGCCAAATAGGAACCTAGGGAAAAAAATTTTGCGTGGACCTCAAAGGCCCTATAGGTTTCACAATTCCCTAGGAATTGGGGCTCCTTTTATGTGACTCAATACAGTTGCAATGGTTATTGTAAAGGTCCACCCTTAGTTGAGTATTGAGGAGGGATCAACAAAATTAAATGCGAAAGGTTCTAGTCAATAACCTTCATTTGTCGACCCATTGTATGAACAACAAATCTTTGAGGTATGGGTATTTAGGGGCTTAGGAAGAGGTCCATTGAGTCTAGAGGGTTACAGAGGGAATGAGGGATCAAGTCCCCATTAATAATTGATTAAAATTCTTGGAAAATCTTGGCAGGGTAAGGATGTTCCCTTCTTCTACTCAGATTCAGACAATAGACCAACCCAAAAACATATGATATTGGGGAATCTTCCCTCAGTTTAAAGATAATGGAAAGCCTTTGGCTAATCCTAATTTTAAATCAAATCTTAACTAGGGTTGGGGGTTCTTTCTTTGATTTTGTGTACCACATTAGTGATGCATTTGTGATTAAAACACTTACGAGCCTTCTGATTTTGATTTTAATTTTGTACCATACTAGATTTTAATTCCTCTTCTAATGAGATTATTGTTCCCATCGCTTGCCATGCTTTTGCTTGATCTTCAGTCAAACACTGTTCTTGTTGGTCTATGCCATGATTTTCTAGATAGTCTACTACTTTATTTACTTCCCTATATATATGTTTGATTGAATGTACCAATACCTCTTGCATTAATTCTTTAATTTAGGTTACTTTTGATTGTAATTTCCAACCTCCAATCCCACCTTTTATGACTGTGTTTATACACACTGCCAAGTCACATTCTAGTTCAATATTTTCCAAGCCTTTCTCCTTGCAAAGTAGTAGTCCATTAAGGATACCTTCAATTTCTACCGCATTATTCATTGAAGGTGGGAATTTTATTAATTTTGACACTATCATCTGGCCTTTATCATTATGTAGAATACAACCCACCCCTAATATTCTCGGGTTTCCCTGAGAAGTGCCATTTGTGTTCAATTTCAATCTACCAATAGTGGGAGGACACCATTTAGCCTTAGCTCTTTTTTCTTTAGAATGTAGAAAAAATTAGAAAAAGAAAGGAAATTTTAGGGATTGCCATCTTTTCATCAAGTTATCATCCTAGCTTTTGAATTTGGTTTTCCTTTACAACTTGATATGAGAGTTCAACCATTTTGATATACTTCTTTCAATGATAGATATTAGTTCTTTAACTTCTTTTGATTTATCTTGGAATATCCTTCTATTGTGTTCCTTCTAGATGTTCCACACCATAATTGAGGGAGTTGTTTTCCATATTTGGCCCCATAATGCCTCCTTTTTGAAATTAGGCCAACTAATTAGAAGGTCCCAAATCTTGTTGCTTCTTGGGGTCTCCCACCCTAGCCTATTTGGTAACTAGTCCCAACATTGTTCTGCATTAGACAATTTAGAAGTAGGTGGTTTGCATCTTCTTTGCTCTTGTAGCACATTACACACTGACTTGGTCCTTCAATCCCTATTGTTCTCAACTGGTCACCTGTTATAATTCTATTGTGTAGAACAATAAATTTGAATACCATGGCCTTAGGTAACACCACTTTACCCCAACATAGCTTCTTGGGCCAACCACCTCATTCTTGCTTTATTTGAATTTGGTAACCCAATTTGACTATATACTCTCCCAATTTTGCACCACACTAGATTATCCTATATGTTTGATTATTTAGGTAGACATTCCTTTCTTGCGTGATTTTAGTAAATCTTCTTCTTTTTGTATCATCCATGGGGAGGACTTTAGGATTCAACCAGCTACCTTTTCTATTTTCATCTATTTTGATGTAATTTCACACATGCTTCCCGAAATAGTTGTTGATTGTAGGAATGTGGATAGCCAATTCTGAATATTATATTAGTGGCTTGTATCCCCCCCAAGAATCTTCCCAAAAATATTCCTTCTTCCATCATTTAATTTCCATGTTAGATGATCAATAATCACATGTCTCGAGTTTTGCATGAAACTCCATACATGAGAGCCACTACGGGGGTTTGTAATTATGAGCACCCTTTCTAGATCCATACTATCCATATATTTCCTTTGCATTATTCTGCACCATAATAGTGAAGGATACTGGTACATTTTCCATATCAATTTAGCCCCTAGTGTTGCATTTTTAACCTTCAAATTCCTTATGCTTGTGCCTCCTTCATCCTAGGATTTACATACTTTATCCCAATGGATCAATGATATTTTATGTTTCTCGTTTGAACCCCCCCATAAGAAATGTTTTAAAATACTTTCTAGTCCTGAGGCAACTTTAGAGGTTAACTACATACAAGGAATTGAGTATATAGGAATTGCTAATAGAATAACTTTTATCATTGGTATCCTTCCTACTAGAGTAAGCCATTTCCCTCTCTAGCTTAGAGCTTTATCATTACATTTCTCTTCTATTTTCTCTCATAAACTAGTTCTTATAATACCTTTGAATAGTGGTACTCCAAGGTATTTGCATGGAATCTCATCTATTGTGTATCCCAACACTTTGGCTATTCTTTTTTATAATTCTTTCTTTGTATGGAAAAAGTAGATTTTGTATTTCTCCATGTTTATTTGTTGTTCTAAAACTTGGATGTATTCCATCATGCATTCTTTTATTCTTTCAGCCTTTTTTAATGTAGCCTCCCCATACAATACTGTGTCATTTGTGAATTGTTGGTGGGTAATAGTTTCCACACCTCGAGCAATTTCTAGCCCTTTCCATAGCCCTTCTTCATGATAAAATGCAATATTCCTACTAAGGGCTTTGACCATTATGATGAAAAGGAAAGGATAAATTGGATCTCCTTACCTTATCTCATTGGTGCTTTGAAAGAAGCTGCATGGAGTATTGTTGATCAATATTGAGTATCTTGTTGAAGGGATACATTGGAAGATCATTTGAAGCCAATTCTTGCAGAAACCAAAATTTTCCATAAATCTGATTAGAAATCTCCATATAAATTTGTCATATGATTTTCTTACATCCAACTTAATCATCATGCTTTGGATTCTTTCTTTGTTAATTGTGTGTTCAACTTCATTAGCCAAAATAATACTATCCAGTATATCTCTTCCAGGCATAAATCCACTTTAATTTGGGGATATTATCTTCTCCAACACTTTTTTGAGCTTGTTTGCTAGAGCTTTGGATAGGATCTTGTATATATTATTGCAAAGTGAGATAGGGTGGTAGTCCCCAAAGTTGGCACATTCCTCTTTCTTAGGAATCAGAACCACCATTGTGTTGTTTAAGTCCTTCACAAACTTATTTTGTTTTCTAAAATATTTTGCTATTTTCTATACCTCATTTTCTAAAATGTGCCAAATTTTTTGGTTAAAAAGGTTGGATAGCCATCTAGACAAGGGGATTTATCTAGGTTTAGCTGGAATACTGCTTGCTTTATTTCATCCCTTGTAAATGGATCTATTAGCATCAAATTATCTTATGTGGAAATTAGTTTTGGGATATTTTCCAAGACATTATTATCATTAAACACATTTGTGTCCTCTTCTGATGTTGGGAGCTTCTTGTAGAAGCTAATTGCTTCTTCCTTAATACCTTTTGGATCTTTAATGAGGGTGCCATCTGAAGATTAAATGCTTGATATCCTTTTATATGCCTTCTTAATTTTGTTGTATTATGAAATAATTTTGTATTTGCATCCCCTTCTTTTAGCCACACCTCCCTTGATTTTGATCTCCAATACTCCTCCTCTTTGGCCAATACTTCATCATATTCTACCATAATTTCCTTCTCTTTCTGGTAATCTTCTTGATACATACCCTCTTTTATTACCTTGTTGTTTAGGATTGCTAGTTCTTCTTCCAATCTCTCTTTTTTTAGAAAATATGTTTTTGAAGATTGTCTTGTTCCATTCTTGTAGCTTCTTCTTAATGAATTTAATTTTTTTCATGAAAATAAAACTTTTGGTCCCACTAAACTTTTGGGCCTCCTTCCACTATTGGCCGATTGTTTCTACTAGTTATTCCCTTTAGAACCACATTTTTTCTATCTTGAAGAAAGACTTTGATTATTATAGTTTCTCATGATTGTTAATTTTATTGGGAAGTGGTCTGAACTTGCCAGAGGAAGTATATCTACCTCCAAGATCTAGTTATCTTCCAACCAATCCTGTGAGTAAATGAACCTATCTAGCTTTTCTCTACTACAACTTTCCCCATTACACTTATTTGACCATGTGAACACTTTGTCCCTAGTATTTAGGTCAATTAGATTATTTTTTTGGAGGAATAGACCAAAGGAACCCATTGAGGAGGATGCAACTCTATTTCCACTAAAATTCTCCTCTATTCTCAATACTGTGTTAAAATCTCCTCCCAAGATTACCCTTTTACTATAGATCTGGGAGATTTTTAGACTCAAGAAGTCATAATTTTTCATTTTCCACATTCCTTATTGGACCATACACATTAAAACGAAAGAAACTATTATTATTCTTTAGGCTTTTGACACCACACAACATCCAATTTGCTTGTTCTTTAATTATATTCACATCAGTTGAATTGTTTCTCCATATTATTCTCAACCCTCCTATAGTTCCATAGGCTTTGGAGTAAGCTTCCTCCTAGCCACCAATATGAATGATTTTATTATTTACATCTTCAATTTTGGCTTCTTGAAGCATTATTATATTTGTCTCTACTTTTTCAATTTAATGCTTTATCAAGCATCTTTTGTTAGAGGCATTTAAGCCCCTAACATTCCATGTGGATATATTTTCTCCACTTGTTACAAAATAAGTTATTTAAATATAATAAACAAATAAATTTACTATTTTAATCTAAATCAATTTTTAGCTCTATTTCATTTGTTTGATCTTATAGGTAGGTATTCAAGTAAGTTATCAAATTAGAAAAATGATAAAGATGTATACATAAATGTTAGTCTTTTTATAGTTTATAATGAAATAAATTTCTATTATAGATTATACTCAAGAGGAATGAAGAAAGAGGAATCATGTAAAACAAACATGCTTCATGGTTTTAAAAAACATGTATGTATAGTACAATAATTTAATTAATAAATTTTATTTTATTTTATTAAAATCTTATTTCCTTTCTCCTTCTATAATTTATTAACTATTTATAGTTTATTCTATGTTTTCTTTTAGGAAAATTAGTACAAATCAACCTCAGATAGAGGATTTAATCAAAATAAATATTATAATTTTTTTGTACTTTTACTTTCTCTTATGAATCTTTAAATAAATCATATTTCTCGCATACAACCAATAGAGGAATTTCTCCCCTTCCAACCATATATTTTGAAAAAAAATCCACCCTCAAGTTAGGAGGATCTCAAGAAACTAGGTTTTCAGTTAACAAGTTGAAGATGAAGATATTGTAGAAGACACAAAATATTGAGATAATACAATAAATTGATTATGTTGAGTCTTTTATCTTCTTATCCCCCAGATCTAGCTTGAAATGAAGTCACCCTTCTCCACTTGGTATGCTCCTCAAATGCTTGTGACACAACTTAGATAGTATGTGAGTTTCTCTCAACTTCACCATAAAATTTATAAATTGGATGGATTTCAGAGACAATTATATAACATAAGTTTAACACAAATAGTTGGATGATTATTGAAGAGTAAGGCTCTAATTTATAGATATTTTTTGGCCAAAATGAAGGGATAGTATTGAAGGGGAAAATGGAGCTTTATCTTTGTGACAAGAGTCAAAAGGTGGAGACTAATGATAGTGACATGTAGCATGGAGAAGAGAGATAGGTGTGTGAGCACAAATTGGGAACAACATGAGGTTGGTATGTGGAGAATAATTTGAAAGTGTAAGAGGGGAGAAATCAATGAGACGTGGACAAATGAGGAAAGTGTAGTGTGGCTACACATGTGTGAAAGGATCTCACACATGTGTAAGAAACCAACAAAAAAGTTGGCCAAAAATGAGGTGGAAGGTGATGTTGACTTGTGCATGTTCACGCATGTATGTGAATTGAAGATGGTTAGCAACACTTGTCACATAATGACAAGTTTGGGGGTTTGGAAGAATTTTTAATTGGAGAAAATACTAATGAAAATTAAGAGAATATTAATTAATTAATTAGGTTTTAAAAGACTTAAAGAGTGGGGGCTAAGGTTGAGTTAATTAGATTAATCAACCTTTAGAAGAAATATAATAATAAAATATAATTTAATAAATTATGAGGATAGATATAATTAATTGAATAATAAATTTTGTAATTAATTACAAGAAATTAGAAAATGATGAATTGTGAAAGATAATTAATTAAATATTAATGTAATTAATTATGTAATAGGAGGTAAATTTTGGGGTGTCTACATTTTTCCTCTCTTTGATATAGTGTCATGGCTAATAGAAGTGATGCCATGTCAAAGAAAGAAAATTTATGCCTCAGTTGAGTTGGAGGGATGATAGAAGGAAGGTGGTGGAATGATGCCCCTTTAAGAGGTCACTTAGGAAAAGGTGTTGGAGTGATATCTTGAAAAGAATAAATAGAGGTTAAGAAGGTATAGAAGATGAAAAATTAGGGTTAATAGAAGAGAAATGGTGAAATAATTGGGGGGAGTAGTGGAATTTAGAGCCTAGGCCATCAAAATGGGTTGGTGGGGTCTATAAATAGGCCCAAGGGGGCCCATTTGAGCTCATTTACATTCAAAACTCATAGAGCCTAAGTGATAGGTGCATATCGGTGCTTCTTATGCAATGACCCACATTCCAAAACACACATTGTGCAAAGAAAATCTGACTATACTAGTGACATCAAGGCTCAAGACTAGTAGTGTGACTAACTTTGGGTCCTTAGGGGTAGTTTATGGGGTCATAAATTTAGGTAAAAGTCAAGGGAATGGAGGAGTGACTTAGTGAAAGAGTCGCTTGCACATCTATTTTAACACTTTTACCTCAAGAATCAACACTTGTAGAGTGAAAGCATACTTGCAAAGTAAAATGACACTTGTGAAGCAATTGCTCACTTTTGCCTAAGGAATTTGTACTTGTACGAAGTTGTACTTACGTTGATACTAGTATCACTTGCATGAATATGTTCTTGCAAGGATAAATATCAAACTTACACAAAAATGTTCTTGTGTGATGGTAAATAATGCTTGGAAAAAATTGTGTTTGCACTAGGTAGATGATCACTTGGGCATAGTCATTCTGGCATATGTTAGAGTGGCGCTTGTATTGAATCAAACTTGTGCTAGATAGGGTAGCACTTGCATTGAATGAAACTTATCCAAGATAAAATTTAGTGTTTTCAATTTTTAGGCTAGGAAGACTAAACTTTGGTGTTTGAAAGAGGATGGTGACTTGGTTTGGTGGGTGCAGGAGTATATATCTTCCCTATAGTTAAGGGAGAGGAGGTTTTGTGAGAAGCTAGATGATGTGGATATGAAATTATTATGGGTTGTGGGATTATACGAGATAACTCACATGACAAAAATCTGGGCACACATGGCCATGATGACTTTTTTGATGTAGTGGTAGAGTGAGAGGAGCTCTTTCCTCCTATTGACAAGTGAAATAATGATCACACTAGAGGATGTATGATAGATCCTAAAAACCCCCATTCAAGGAGAGTTAACCAAGTAGGACTTGGTGATTCCTATCTTTGCATATATTTGATTAAGGGGATAAAGACAATGCCACCCCTTCCTATCTTTGTAGCATGACTAATAATAGGCTTACTCGTACTACACAAGAGATCTTGAGGCTTCCCACTTGTATGGGAATGGGTATTGGAGAGGATGCTATCTGATGGTGTGGTCTATGCTTGGGGTTCATGCATGTTAGTATAGTTATACATGGACATGTAATTGGTGGTATACAAGGATGAGAGGGGATTAGGTTGCAATGTGAATTTGTTACATGTATGAAATGGGTTTTGTGGTTGCATGGGAACCTGATTAGTATTATTAATGATAAAAATTTTTGGATAATAATGTGGAGAATGAA
Organism: Sequoia sempervirens; assembly: GCA_007258455.2. Classification (NCBI taxonomy): domain Eukaryota; kingdom Viridiplantae; phylum Streptophyta; class Pinopsida; order Cupressales; family Cupressaceae; genus Sequoia; species Sequoia sempervirens. The sequence goes on along the minus strand of VDFB02270651.1, from coordinate 55,264,169 downwards.
TAGAAAGTGGGGGATCTTGACCATTAGTGGGATGGATATTAGAGTATGAAAAAAAATGAGAACCATTAATGTAATGAGGGACAAGGGCCAACCCTCTTCTAGGAGGCAATTATTGGGGTGGACAATTTTTAGGTACATATTATGGGTTGGGATCTTCACAAGATCAAACCTATTGACAAGGGAGCAAACCCAAGACACAAAAAATGATGCAAACAACCAGAGAAATTTTATTATTGTTCAGAAAGGAAAATATTACACGCAGAGGATCTCAAATCCTCGAGCTCTGCAATACATGCAAATTACAGAAATTCCCCTTTCATAGCATGCAAACTCTTTTCCCCAAAAAGCTACCCAAAAATAAAAAAACTAGCCCATAAATAGCCCCTTTTCAGTTTGGAGCCAAAAAAAAAATTGAGATATGAGTTTTGGCAGTTTGGTGCCAAAAATTACAATTTGATATTCAAAAATTGAGTCCTAATTCAAAAATTGGCAATTTTCCAAAAATTGGCCAACTTCCGGAAGCCATAACTTTTGATCCGGGACTCCATTTTTTGAACTGTTTACACCGTCGGAAAGGTCTCAGAGTGAAGAACGTGTTAAGAACCAGTCAGCTATTTTCAATTGTTTTTGGGCCCGTATGGGACCGTTTAGTGCCTCAAACTAGACTCAGAAGGTTTCTCAGGGCAAAAAGCAGAAATTGAAACTTGAATAACTTTCAAACCGTGAATGATCTTGACCTGATTCTTTCGCCAAAGTGCTTATTTCTCTGTCCTAAACCTTCCCAAAAATTTATGTCCTCCCATGCCTTCAAATTCACACCTACTAAAAATAGCAGTTGAGTAGAAAAAGCAAAAAGCAGTTCTAAAAGTTGGGAACTCTTATTCGACAAAAAGGGTATCCAGAAATGAAAAACATCTACAAAAAGCAAACAAAAGGAACATAAATGGAAAGCATATTTTTGGGTGATGCAAGATTTCCCTCACGCTACTGGATGCTCCTGCATCACCTATACAAATAATAAATTATCCCTTGATGGATAGGTATATCATCCTTTCTTAGTAATATATTAACTAGCAATTTCTTTGAAGAAATTAAAAGGAAAAAAGGAAAACTAATTCTAATACTATATCCAAGGTAATTCAACATTGGAAATTGGTAGGAATAATTCCTATTATGCATTCCTTCTAGTGTAAAGTATCTAATAAGGAAAAAAACTAATTCAACTCATGGCCTAAGAAGTTTTCCCTTACTAAAACCATTTTAAACTCTACTAAAATGTTCTTCCTTTCAAAGCAATGTATATATATGCTCATGGTTCCATGATTTAATGGTTTTTACAAATTTATCCATTTTTTTTTTAAGATTTATTGCTTGAGTTATTAAATCCTTAGTAATTGAGAAAGAGATACCACTACAAACTACTCTAACCTTCAAGAACCTAACAAACTCATAAGATATTATAGGGTCATCTTTATTCATGGATTATAAAAAACAAGAAAGACCACACCTTCTTAAGATTTTCCAAATGGTGCTATTATTGTGTAGGGTAAGTGCATGAAAATGGGGGACCAAAGGGGAGTCTTAAGTGACCACTTTTTTTTCTTTTTGAAATCAAGAAAGACTCATCTTGAATGAGAAATTGAAGATAGTTATGCTCAAAATTTGAAGATGCAACAAGAACAAGAGTTGTAGTGATCTAAATATACTTTCTAAACTACTCTTTTTTTTTTAATGGTGGAGATTAATGGGTTAAAAAATAGGGAGCACACAAAGTGCTCATATTTCTATCAAAAAACATAACATAGTGTATGGTATGCTACTCTTAAAATGTTAAATTTTCTTAGTATTTAAAAATAAATTTGGTGAGAAATTAGCTAACACCTTGTAGTTTATGGCTGATTGTTTTGCTATTTTTAAATGAATATATGATTTTTTACTTACTTTCAAAGTGGACACATCCTAAAAAACAAAAAAATGATCATGCTCCCACCAAGTTTTATAAGAAACTAATTGATTTTTTTACTACGTATAGAATAGAGTCTAGTTTCTAAAAATGTAATCTATTTTAAATTTTGATGAACTAAAAAATAAAGCCAAAAATACCATATGTGACAAAAAATGAAGACACTAGAAAAAATTAAAGATTAAAACCTTAACACATTTGAAATGTGAAAAAAATTACATGGTTAGAAATATAAGAGAGCTCAATGTTACTATATCATTTTTTTGACTTGAAATTGGAACATGTGTAAAATTGATGAAGAGCATGCTCAACATTGTGTCAATTTTCTTACAATTTGAAAAAGCATGTCTTTGGATGTTGAAATGTTAGTACAACCCTTTGGGTTGGATTCCCAAGGAAAGTCCAACCCTAAGGGTTAGAAGTTCCAAAGGTAGACAATAACATGAGCATGCTTTAACACACTCAGGTTATTATTTGACTTAGGTTTTGTTGTGCCTTGCACACACACCTCCTTAAATTCTCAGACCCCCCGTCTTTTATTTTTGTTTACTTTTTTTTTGTCTTAGGTTAGTGTGCTTTGATTAGATGTTCCTTTTAGGTTGTGCTTGTTTGGTTTCAAGTCTTAGTTGTATTTCGAGCTCAATATTTGGTGGGAGTGCAAAGATTTGAGGGTGGATCAAACACCCCTTAATTTTCCACAAAGTTTCATTACACGGTTTTGGTCCTAACTCGACCAAGGTCGAAAGGTGTCTATTTTTCCACCTAGTTATGCAAAGGTGTTTTTTCCCGCAAGGTCGAGAGGGCGTCATTTTTTGCAAGAGACTGCTTGCCACCTCTCTTTTGCAACACATTTATGGTGTTTGGTGGTAGGGGTTTATAATATTTTTGGCTTAATTCTTATGTCAATTAGTGATTATTTGAGACCTTTTTTTGAGCTATGATGATTCTTAGAAATCAGATCCTCCTTGCGACTATAGGTTAAAGTTTCTCTGGCTTCTCATTTTCAAATTTGATTTCTTTTTCAAGTATTTTCCTATGGTTTCATCCCCTATTTATCAATTCATTTTAATTAAGAAGTTAGCTAGGAGAAATTATTATGGACTATAGAATTCATTTGGTTTTATGTTTTGAAATTTATGCATGTATGTTAACTCTTGATTGATTTTTATATGCATTTTATAAATTGCAGGTTGGTAGCCTCTGCATTGTCAAACCCCAGTTTGTGATCTGCATTTTTCCATCATATTTGTCCTACAATTATTTCCTTCATTATTTTCTTTTTAACTAGGGAGATTAGTTATTGAGGGTGTGTTTGGTTTTTGTAATGGGATTGGGTTGTTGTGTGGTTATGGTGTGCCTCAAAATTTTATATTAAAATATTGTTATGGCATCCTTCAAGAATATTTCTTTACAAAAATCCATGGATATTTTCCCATACTTGGTTTACCTTCACTCACCTTTAGGGTTTCATGGTGCTTCGTTCTCTACATTAGGTTTTAATATTTGATCCTTAGTTTACAAAAATTCACGTTGTGCAAGATCACCCTCCCTTCACCCAAAATTTTGTCCTCAATTTTTTGTAAGGTTGTATTTTGGCAAAGAAATTTAATTTTACTATAGAGTTTTGATGTTGCAAGGATTTTGGGGTGATTTGACCTTATTTTCTTCCCCATATTTTTCTCTCATTGACCTTAACCATTAGATTTTCTACAATTTTTCTCTTGCAGAGTTATCATGGTTATTTGACCTTGTGACATTTTTTGCCAAAAGAAAGGGGTTGTCTCTATCTTATTTCTCTTGTGGAGTTTTGGTATGTGCTAGGATAAAGACTTGCACTCTTTATTTTTCTACAAGGTTTAGTAGGAGTGGTTTCTTTGCAAAGGTTGCATGATAAGCATTTCTTCACAAAGGTTGCATGATGACCATTTCTCCACAAGGTTGTATCTCCTTTGTTTTTATGTAATTGGTGTAATTGATTGATCATAATAGAAGTAAGGGTATAATTTTATTAGTTTTCTTGCAAGGTCAGTGGTAGAAATTATAAAAAATTTAGCCCTACGAGCCATTTTGATCCATTAATTTTCCAAAATCCTATGTTTTGTAAGGTTTTTTATTCAAAATTTTACATTAGGGCTTTGAAAACCCTAACCCTTCATAGGTCCTACCTAAAACCCTTTGAACTTTTCTTATAATTCATTGTTTATTGATAGCCTTGGTTTTCCTAACCTTTAAGTTTATCTCTAAGGCATTCATTGTGTTCATTTATTAACCCCATTTGCTATAACATTGAGTAAGCATGTTGTCTTTAATATTATTTTTATTACCACTAAAAAAATTGTGCTTTATCGGCTCCTATAGGACACATGGAATCATTTCACATAGCCTCTTTGGTTTGAAAAATATTTTCAAGTTATTAATTTCTTCTCCCGAGCCTCTGAAATGCTCTTTTTCTTCATGATGTAATTGATGTGTATGGGTCATAAGCCAATAAAATCATAAACTTTCTTTTTGCATGGTAGCTGAAGGTTTTCTAGTGAAGCCCCCTTTCATCATGCTCTGTCGATCCCCTTTTCCTTAGTAACTTAAGTTATTCATATGGGCATGTGATTTAAATATTTTTTAAGTCACTCGAAAAAAAGATTTCCAAGGGTCCCACCTTTATCCTAGTCAGTGCTAGGTGTTGATTTGTGATTAAGTCACACTAGTTATATGCATCGTGGAGCCTTTTATTCTAAAGAATTTCTCTCTGTGAATGGGAAAAATGCATCTTTTTTGTGCCATAAGCATAGATTATTCCTTTTTGTGTAAACTAAAGCCTTTGTAGAGTAATGTAAAGTTGAGCTTTTTTTCCCCCAAACTATCTTAATCATGCCACATGTCTTGTTTTTTTTATTTCTAATATTTTGTGGAGGAAAGCACTATTGAGGAAGCTAAAAAAAAATCCTTTTATTTTAGTGAATCCTCAAAATAGTGAAAAATGTCCTAGAGTTGTGCAAAAGAAGGAAAGTCTTATCTTCATGGAAGGGATTTCAAATTCTTGTGATCACTATAGATCTTCGACAAATTGATGTTTCATAATAAAAGTGTAGAATAGCTACCACTGGTCACACGTTCAAACATGTAAGGACATTGATGGTGGATTTTATTTGTATCTACCAAATTCTCAAGATTATTGGCTTAACTGCTTCTACTTTCATCATTCAAGGCATAAATCAAAGGCATCATAGTGAAATTGTTGCAAATTTCTAGGTGAATGAGGGTTTTTAAGGTGTTTTTAGGGTTTTCAGAAAAATGAACAACCAATAAGTAAATTTGAACTATTTTTACATATTTTCACATAAAAGGGTATAATTTTTAGGTCTCTTATATTCAAAAAGAATATTAGGGCTCTATAAGGGTGGAAATTGTGTAAAATTTTATAAAAATCTTCTTCAAAGTTATAAAATTTAAAAGCCCTAGTTTTATAAGTACTAAAACCCTAAAAAAGATAATTATGGCTAAAACATATATGGGTTTGAAGAAGGGGTGGATGATGATATCATGGTCTAATTTCCTGGGTTAGCCAAGAGACCTAGAATGACACAAGGGTCAGGAATCCTGGCTGATCAAATTATTAAAAAAGATGAGAATTATAGGGATTCCATCATCATAGTTCAAGGGTATGCCCTATTCAAGCACTCCTTTAGAAAATGATTAGTAGATAAAATAATTTTTAACATTTGGAGATTAGGGTTGGGTAGGTTGGTAATGCCTAACATGTTCATCAATGTTGACCTAATCAAAGGGATTTCATAAGCCTACAACCCTAAGAAGAGGGGATTGTTCACCACAAGGGTTGAATTTTTTATGCACTTGGACACAAGTTATATTTGTAAGGTTTTTAATCTAAACCCTAATGCCCAAATACTAATTGACCTAGGAGCCCTAACCAGAGAATATTAGAGACATCAAGATAGCTATAGGTTGAAGTGGCTACCATATTTCAATCCTCGAGGGCCTAATAGAGAATTGAGAAGGTTTTCTAATGGAGACCTAGAGACATTTAATTATGAAATTTTTAAAGATTATTTTGTGAGAACATACTTCTCACTCTGTCAAGTGTTGGGTTTGGATTCCAAGATTCAAATGCCAATAAACTTGATGGTCCTAGAAATTGACATCTAGAGTAGAGATGAGAATAAACCTTTTGAATATGCTAGCTACAATGCTAAATAAATTCACAAAGCTTTGAGCACAATCAAGAAGGACAATAGCATAGTGTATTATAAGTGGTAATTTTTAATGTGCCATATCATTTTGTTTAGTGGGGTAGACATTTGGTCCCCACACATGAACATTAGGGCCTTGGATGAGTAGAAAAGAGTTTTACCAATCCAAGAGTGTACTTATATATAAGATAAGGACTACAAGAAGTCCAATTATTTAATTTATGAATAATTTTTTGTTAGAATAGTTCTCAAGAAATTTGGTCGGCCCATGTATTGGTGATTATCAAAGAAGGTGAGGAGGTTTTTGAGAATAAGGGATATTATCCTAGAACCAGGGATAAATCATAAGTAGGGTGATTGGTTTTTCTATTTTGATGCCACTGTGATCAAAGTATATGGGTCCCCAATCACACCCCATGTGCTTCCTAGGAGTTTTCTTGACAAAATTTCCTTATTAGAAATCATATGGCAATTGAATAAGTCTGATAAGACTCACTTCTGAAATATTAAGAAGCATTACATCCTCCCCTCTACCATGTGCTTTCAAAATTTTAAGTTACATCAAGGGAGCGATTGGAACTAATTTTAAATAAGTTGCTTCCATATAGAATGAAATTTAACAAGGTTAGAAGATGTGACCCAGAAGATTTCATCAATTATTAAAGAACAAGTTTCAAGTTGACACCGTTCTTGCATGAAGCCAACGATATTGAATATTTGATCAAAAATGGCTCCACAAAGAAAGAGGTTGTTATGAAATAACTTGCACAATAATAATATAATTTGAAATATGTTGCAAATACTTGATAATAATATGCCTCTTTGAGGGGGCAACTTCCTAATCCACTTTGAGGAGGATACCTCCAATATTCTTCAACAAGAACATAATACCCAGCACGATGATAATAATATATCTATACCTCCTATATACACCATAATTATGCATAGGATATTACCTAGGCCAACCTATATAACTAAATAATAATATAGTAATGATAATATGACTTAATTAAGAGTTAAGGTAGCCGCAAGCCAACTACTAATAATCCTATACAAAATATAAGGGTAGGAGCGTAACATTTCCCTCCTCTTTACATAATCATTATCCTCAATGCTAACTTTTCTTTATGTTCTTCTTCATCTCCTTTTTTACTTCCACTTATTCTATGTTGATTCTTATTCTTCTTCTTGTTCCTACTCTTATCTTGCTCTTGTTATTTTTCTTGTTCTTGTTATTTCTCTTTCTCTTTCTCTTTTTCTTTTTCTTACTCTTACTCTTGTTCTCTCTTGCTCTTTCTCTTTTTCTTGTTTTTCTTCTTGTTCTTCTTATTTCTCTTCTTGTTTGTGGCTACTTTTTGTTGTGAAGAAGTTCTAGAAAGATAATTTTGCAATAAATCACACAAATGAAGTTAAAATACTCTAGAGTTTTTTCTATAACTTACCAAGGCCTAGGTTGTACATTTTATAAAAATATCCCAAAAATTAGGTGTATTGCAACCTTGAGAGAAAATTTGTTAGAAACCCTAATTTTGCAATAAATAACTTAACTATGCTCCAATTAATATGAAATTTTTACTGTAGGCTCCTCTCTTACTATTATTGAAGCCCACTAAAAATTAGGAATAAATTCAACAAGATTTGGTAGCTATGCACTTTCCAAACAAATTGGGTAGAAACCCTAATTCTGTAATAAATCACTCAATTTTTCTCTAATCCCTCTAAAATATTGACTGTAGCTCTTGAATATAGTATCCAAAAACCCTTTAAAAATAAAACAAAAATTTGACAAAATATGGGAGATGTGTTTTCACAAAATGACCTCTAAAATTGAAAAAATGTCTTGTCATCGCAGTGCCAAGATCATGCTTTGATACCACTTGTTATTAAATAACTTGCACAATAATAATATAATCTAAAATATGTTACAAATAATTGATAATAATATGCCACTTCAAAGGGGATACCTCCTAATCCACTTTGAGGGGGATACCTCCAATATTCTTCAATAAGAACACAATACCCAACATGATGATAATAATCTATCTATACCTACTATATATACCATAATTATGCCTAGGATATTACCCAAGCCAACCTAGATAATCCTATATAAGCTCTAGGCTGACCTAAGTAACTAAATAATAATATAGTAATGATAATATGACTTAATTAAGAGTTAAGGTAGCCGCAAGCCAACTACTCATAACACTATACACATTATAGGGGTAGGGGAATAACAAAAGCCACATAGAGGAGAGCACTATGGGCTAGGATTCAAATTTTTGAGAATAAGAGGAAACAAGCTGACCCTTCTTTTAAAGGATCATTTTTATACATAAGGACCCCATAATAAGAACAATGAAAATGTTGGATAATTCCAACAATTTTTTTTCTAATGTGCCTACTACAACACCAAGTACCCCTGGCCCTTCTGCTTCTCATTGGGATGTACCACATAGTCCACAATAATTCACCCGTTTACAAAAAATAGCTCAAAAATCAATACCCTTGGTTGATTATCCCATAGGCCTAGATGAAATGATGGATGATGCAAATATATCACACACAATGAATCCCATAGCTAGGGTGATAATTGAAAGGCCCTTAGTGTTGGGAAATGTGTCTCAACCTTTCAATTACAAAAGGTTTAGTGTTGATAGGTGAGCATGGGGGTGCAGGGGGTACTCTACAAGGTCCACGGGGCTCTTTCCGCCGACAGGGATTTGAGGGCCACACCCTCAAAAGCCACATTTTATGTATATTTTATTATTGTAAAGCTAGAACATTCATCATTAGGTCTTATATCTAATGATAGATATTTTTTGGATTGTCTTTCCCTAGAAGGAAACCCTATTTTATAAGGGAATTTTATTACGACTGTGCATTGTGGTTTATTCTGAGAGTTTGATATCAGTTGTGTTGCCTCTATATCTTTGGTTGGTGATACTCCTATGACAAGCTTTCTTTGCAAGTATATTATAATCTTTGTGATTTCTGAATAATATATTGGATGGCTTTTGGAGTGTGGGCTTTTTCTCCCAAAAGGGTTTTCCCCACATAAATTACTGTGGTGTGGTATGCATGATATTTATGTTTAAATTTTTGTAACTGTTGTACAAATATATAAAGGTTTGCACTATCCTCCTCTCAAGATTAGTGTAGGAACTTTTTCCGCTACGTTAGCTTCCTTACACTTAGATGATAGGTTACTCATTTATTTTGAGATGGGAGGAAAAGTAGTTGATGACATAAGAGCACAAGCCTGTGCAAAATTCCTGCAATATGATCAATTCATCACTACAAAGGAATTTAAGGACTTTGTTTTTAAGAATAAAGGACAAGAGCTACAACAAGCAATGCAAGCTAAAAGCCTCACAGAAAAAGAAAAAGAAATTAATTGTAGAGTTTTAGACAAGGGCAACATAGAGATGGAGTCTATGACTCTTCATAGAGATACAAAATTGGTAAGAAGTGCTAGATTCCTACTTCTATAAGGATGGGATATTTCATCTACCATTGCATTTGACACCATTAGAAGACAAGGAATAATTGACTCTATTTTTTATGAGGGCCAAGCTGCCTGAAACCACACAAATAACAACAATAGATACCAACACAGAAGATGCGATATAGAAAAAAAATAACCCACTTTCAATTATTTTTAGATAATGAAATTAAAAATTCAAAACTTACATGCTACAACCTCATGGGCTTGATTCATTACAATAAAATCAACTCTAAAAAGAAAATATTTTATTCGGAGCTACAATCTACACTATTGGAGCCACCTTCTACAACCCCCACTTAACCATTTTTATTTTACCCAGTAACCGCCCTAGAATGTTCTAGAAAGTTTGACTTTCCCTTTTTTTTTGGTGCCAAAAGTCTTGCCATTTGATTTCTGGCCTAGGAAGAAATTTTAATGAAATCCACTTTTTAGAGGGGCAACTTTGCAGGGCCATAACTTTTGATCTAGGTGTCCAATTTGCTATTATTGCATATTGTTGGAAAGTTCTCAAAGAGATATACAATGTATGGATCAATAGTAGGTCAGTTCATCAACTTTTTGATCTATTTTGGGGCCTCTAAAGTCTTCATATCTAAAATTGAAGCTGCATTGGAGAAATTTATCAGGACGAAAACTTCAATATCTCCCAAACCGTGCAGGGTATTGAGGTGATTCTTTCACAACCAATTTTTTTTTTAGTTCTGCCCCTTGGGGTGAATTTTTAGGTCTATACAAGCCTGCTTAGGCTGACTTACTAAAAATATTAAGTGCTTGTTTTTCACTATTTTTGATGTCTGACTATCTTAATCCCCTTAAGTGTCATCATGGGACTCAAAAAAACTAAAGAAAATAAATAAAATAGTTTTTTTGGGTGATGAAAGATTTCCCTACACCACTGGATGCTCCTGCATCAAACACCTAGGGTAATTTGAAAAGTGACCTTGTCACTTCTTAGGAGTTAGAGGGAAACCAAGATGGTTAACCTCAACCTTAGACAACCATGATGAATCCTCAACAGGCCTTCCTCTCCATTTCACCAAGTACTTTGCATATTGCCTGTCTCTTGTGCTTCTACCCACACGACTATCCAAGATTTCTTCTATCTCTTCCTTCTCTAAAGTAGATGTTGGAATTTTCCACTGTTCTTTTATTGGCTCCTCCTCTATATCACCTTCATGATACTTTGTCACATCAACAATGTTGAACATAGGATAAATTTTTATTCCACTAGGAAACTCTACCTCATAAGCATTTCCTGAATAATGCTTCTTTGGGATCTTGCATGGTCCAAAATTCTTCATCTTTAACTTGTATGTACCAACTAGAAACCTTTACTTTCAAAAATGAACCATTACTTTATCTCCTACCTGGAAATCCTTATACCTCCTTTTTTGATCTGCTTGAGCCTTATTTGTGAGTTCATCTTATTTATATGTTTCTTCACCTCTTTGTGCAAATTCTCCTAATGCTCCTATTGATAGAATTATTATAAGAAAATTCTACCTGTGGTATAATCAAATCCCATCCCTTAGGCTTATCTCCTAATAAGCATATTAGAAGGTTACCCAAACTCCTATTCGCCACCTCTGTTTGTCCATTAGTCTATAGATGGTGTACAAAACTAAACTTTAAATTTGTCTTCAACTTCTTCCATAATGTCCTCCAGAAATAGCCAAAAAATTTGGTATCTCTATTTGAAACTATACTCTTTGGTATACCATGTAGTCTCACCACCTCTCTAAAAAACAAATCTGCAACATGAACATCACTGGTCTTATGACATAGAATGAAATGTACCATCTTTGAAAATCTATCCACCACCACAAATATGGAATCATGCCATCTCTGTGTCCTTGGCAAGCCAAGAAAAAAATCCATGATAATATCCTCCCATGGCCTCTTAGGTACAGGTAATGGTTGATACAATCTAGTATTCTGACTTGTTCCTTTCACCATCTAACATACTCTGAAACTTTATACACAATTCTTCATATCTTGTTGTAATCGTGGCCAATAATAATTCTCACTGACAAGAGAAATGGTCTTATCTCGACCAAAATGTCTAGCCAATCCTCCACTCTACTTCTCCTTGATTAGATTTTCTCTCATAAAACTCCTTGGAATACACAATTGGCTTCCTCTAAACAACATCCCATCTTGGATTAAGAAATCCAACCATTTCATCCTATCCAATGTAACAGGTTCCAAACAAGCCTTCCAAGCTTATGCAACGTCTAGATCTTCAGGATACAAATTCTTGAGTTCATTGAACCCAACAACCTCTATATTCATTTGTATAAAAAAAAATTTCCTTCTACTCAAGGCATCTAAACTTCTGTTTGACCTTCCACTCCTGTGCTTCAAAACAAAGGTATAACTTTGCAAAAACTCAACCCACTTTAAGTGCCTTTGATTTAACTTTCCTTGACTATTGAGATACTGCAAAGCCTGGTGATCAGTATATAAAACAAATTATTTTGGAAAAAAATAGTGTCTTGATTTCTTCAAATCCTGAACTAGAGCATAAAACTCCTGATCATAGACATAATATTTCTTCTTAGCATCATTCAACTTGTCACTAAAATAGGTAATAAGCTTAACTTATTGACTAAAAACAACTCCTATGGCAATGCCACTAGCATCACAATCTACCTGAAAAACCTTATTGAAATCTAGAAGTGCCAAAATAGGTTTCTCTATAACTTTTTCTTAAACATATAAAAAAATTTGGCTGCTCTTGTAGTCCACTTAAACTCTTTTCTATCCCCTCTCACCGCTTCAGTTAGAGGTGCACAAATACTACTGAAATTCTTAATAAAATTTCTGTAAAAACTTTCTAGACCATTAAATGATCTTACCTCTATAACATTCCTTGGGTTAGGCCATTCAATGATAGCTCTCACCTTCTCTGGATCCATTTTAAGACCCTCTACTGAGACAACAAATCCCAAATACACCAACTCTCTCTTCATAAAACTACATTTCTTCAAATTAATCAACAACTTCTCCTCCCTTAGCTTCTCAAAAACTCTTCGGATATGCATCAAGTGATTCTCCAATGTCTTACTGAAAATCAAAATATCATCCAAATAAACAATAACAAATTTTCCTAAAAATTCTTTCAATACCTCATTCATAAGCCGCATAAATGTGCTCGGTGCATTGGTTAGCCCAAAAGGCATGACTAACCACTTGTACAAGCCCTCCTTAGTTTTAAATGCTATCTTCCATTCATCTCCTTCTCTAATATGGATCTAGTGATATCCTCTCTTTAAATATATCTTCGTGAAGTACTCAGCTCCACTCAAACAATCCATAATGTCATCCATTCTTGTTAAGGGAAATCTATACTTGATGGTGATCTTGCTGGTGGATCTAAAATCTATAATCATCCACCATTCCCCATCCTTATTTGGTGCTAGTACTATAGGTACTGCACATGGACTCAAACTCTCTCTAGTCAATCCCTTTTGCAACAACTATTGCACTTGTCTATTCAAATCTTCACTCTCTGCTAGAGTCATATGATGAGTTGCCTTATTCAGAAAACTGGCTCCATGAATCAAGTCCATCTGATGATTAATATTTCTTATTGGAGGAAAACCTTTAGGTACGCTATCAGAAATAATAGCTTGAAACTCATTCAATAAATTTGAAACCTCTATAGGTACCTCAGTAGTATCTTCTTTGTCAATTCTAGGGATCAATGCAAAACACATATGCTCATGCCTCATACCTTCTAGGAACTTTCTTCCATCAACCAAATAAATTCTTGCATTATTGCATACCTTTTCTTTTGCCTCTTTCAAGGGCTTCAAATTATGACAAAACCCATCCTTTTTCAAAGAATAGGTGTTGCCATGTCCATCATGTACTACTCGGCGATCAAATTGCCATGGTCTGCCTAACAACATATGAAAAAAATCCATAGGCATAATATCACACAATGCCTCATCATGGTAATTTCCAATCTTGAACTTTACCAAACATTGTTCATTTACCAAGGCTTTATGGTCCTTCTACAACCAAGCAATTCAGTATGGGTTTGGATGCCTTCTTCTCTCCAACTGTAACTTACTAACCATTTCTTTTGAGACAAGGTTATTAGTACTACCTCCATCAATAATAACACTACAAAATTTACCTCACACTTACATCTGGTGTTAAAAAAATTCTTCCTTTGAGTTGGTTTCTTCTCCTCATTCAACAAGGCTCTTCTAGTAACAAGAACCTCTCCTATTTCTGCATCCTCAGAATGTGAAGACTCAACATATTCATCTACATGTGCAACTCAGACATTACCCTTAGGTCTTCTATTTGTCCTTCCTTGATGTTGAGGACACTCATAGGCTCTATGTCCTTCTCCACACTAGAAATAGGTTCCACGAAGGCCTCCTCTTTCTGGTCCTCGTCCAGATCTTCCTCTTCCTCTTTGGTCTTCATTATTCTAATCATGAGGACGATAGGTGCTATCTCCTTTTCAATTTTGGCTACTACTGGAGCCTTCACCCTTCTTTTGATATTCATTTTGAACTCCATATGACCATCCACTAGTCTTTCCTCCACAACCTCCACCTTTTTTTTTCTCAAACCTCTTGTTCAGTCGTTCCTCAACCTTTAGAGAAAACTAATAATCATCCTCAATGGTGGCCATTCTTACTAGTTCTGATTCTTCCTGTATGCTTGGCTTCAACCCGTTAATATAATGAACAACTTTCTCTTTATTCACCTCAGAATGTCCTATCCGAATCAAGACCTTGTGAAATTACTCTATGTATTCTTTCACCTTCATTGTTCCTTGCCTCAAGCTTCACATCTTCTTGAGCAACTCTAATTTGTAATCGACTGGAATAAATTGTTTCTTCAATTTTGACACCATTCTGTCTCATCTGGAAATTTTATCTTTTCCTTGTCTTCCTCTTTCTAAGTGGACCTCTTTCCACCATATATTGGCGTGGCCTTTAAATTTTTTCTTTGCAAACCTCACTCTGTGAGAATCTTCAATCTCCTCAAACTCAAAAAATTCCTCCATGTCATTGATCCAATCGATCAATTCTTTCGGATTCAAAATTCCACTGAAATTTGAAACCTCCATGTTAGGTCTCTTCCCAATGGTTGAGATCACTCGCAACAATATTCTTTCTCTAGGATCCATTGGATCATGTTCTCCCTCTTCCATTTCCTCTTCTGTTTCATCTTCGTTTTCATCTCTATCTCATTGCACATCTCTTCTTCAAACCTCTTGCTACAAGGTTTCTAATTGTCTTCTAAGGGCTCTGATTTCATCTCTAGGTGGATCTCTTCCTCCACCACCTCGACCTCTACCTCTGCCATGTTGGGCAAGTATTGGAGGCATCTTGAACTCAACCCACACTCACAAGTCCTACTACAACTACCTCACATTTGGCACTCTATTACATGCTCAAGAACTCCTGCTTTGATACCACTTGATGAGGGCCAAGCTGCCTAAAACCACACAAATCACAACAATAGATACCAACATAGAGGATGTGAGACAAAAAAATAACCCACTTTCAATTATTTTTAGATAATGAAATTATAGATTCAAAACTTACATGCTACAACCTCATGGGCTTGATTTATTACAACAAAATCAACTCTAAAAATAAAATATATTATCCAGAGCCACAATTTGCACTATTGGAGCTACCTTCTACAACCCCCACTTAACCCTTCTTATTTTACCCAATAACCTCCCTAGAATGTTCTAGAAAGTTCAACTTTCCCTTTTGTTTTGGTGCCAAAAGTCTTGCCATTTGATTTCTGGCCTAGGAAGAAATTTTAATGAAATCCACTTTTTAGAGGGGAAACTTCACATGGCCATAACTTTTGATCTAGGTGTCCGATTTGCTATTATTGCATATCGTTGGAAAGCTATCAAAGAAATATAGAACATATGAGCCCACCATAGGTCAGTTCGTCCACTTTTTGAGCTTTTTTGAGGCCTCTAAAGTCTTCATATCTAAAATTGAAGTTGCATTGGAGAAATTTCTTAAGACAAAAACTTCAATATCTCTCAAACCATGTAGGGTATTGAGTTGATTCTTTCGAGACCAATTTTTTTTTTTAGTTCCACTCCTTGGGGTAAATTTTCATGTCCATCAAACCTATTTAGGCCAACTTACTAAAAAATAGTAAGTGCCCGATTTTCACTATTTTTGACACCTAACTGTCTTACACCCCTTAAGTGCCATCATGGGACTCCAAACAACTAAAGAAAATAAAGAAAATATTTTTTTTGGGTGATGCAAGATTTCCCTACACCATTGGATGCTCCTGCATCAATTTCGCAATTAGAGGAGCAAGCTGGTGCTCTCTATTTTGTGTTAGGATTTAATCCCAAGCACGAAACTATTGTAATATGGTCTATTTACCTGAGACCAACAAGCCTCAAATAATGTAAATGACCCTAGTGAGCTCATTGGAAACTTGATAGTCAAGAAAATAGGGGATACAAGTGCCACCTAGGAATCAAAATCCTCTCTCACAAACAATACAACTTGGTTCATTGAGGAAGTGGTAAAGAGATTGTAGGGAAATTTAGATAAAGCCAATGCCATAAATTTAAAATTGCAAGAATAGTTAAATATGGTTACTAGATTGTTGCCTCCTCCTCAGCCAACTATTGAGGACAAGGGACCACAAGAGAAGGAGAAATTATCCTTGGAGGTTAAAAATTCAAAGGAGAAGCTCAAATAGAGCAAGGAAGAAGCTAGAGTAGAAAAGGAGGCATCTATGAGTAAGGTGTCAGATTTGGTTGACAACATTTTGGGTCATAAGTTGTCAAATATTTTGAGTGAGGTAGATAAGGTTTAGGAGAGCTACAAGATTTTAAAGGAGGAATTCACCAACCATACTCAAGCAAGAGTTAGGTTGAAATTTTTTCAAATTACTCGAGCCCTTGGAGTTACATTATTGAGAATTATTATAAAATTATCTTATTTTTATTATGGTTTGGTGTCTGGGTCAGAATCGCTAGGTGACATCATCAACCATCATATTAGATATAAGGCTCTCATAAGGAGAGAGTTAGATACTTTTGAAAGTTTTAAGGAGTTTCATATGCCTCCCATTTGGAATAATAAGGGAGAAATAAGGCTTTTCAAGGAACAAAGGTCAAATTTTGCTAATATTCTCTCTCCTATTTATGAAAAAATAAATAAAGGTGGTAAGATAGATACAAAGCAACTAAATATTAGTTTGGATATGCTCTCCAAGCTTACGTACACCATGATAGGCTTCTCTAATGTTGTCCATGTATTAATAAATGATGACTACAAGGATCATATAGTTAGGGTGAACTAGTTTCTCCCACTCAAAGGTGACATGTCATCAAGGTAGGATGAAGATAAAGAGAAAGATGGTGCAAAAAGTTAAGTTTCTTTCCAATCAATCATCACCAACCAACATAAGTGTAGCATCTAGATGTTAGAGAAGGAGTGTTAGAGGTGTCCTATTGACTTCAAGAAGCAATTTTAGAAAAATCAAATCCATCCACAAGTATAAATACTTCAAAAGATCTCCAACTAATTCTACAACAGTTACATCCTCATGTATTAATGTTTTTTCCTTTTGTAAAGGTGATATTAGTTAAGTTTTATCTTTTTTATGATAAGTGGTGGAATAAGGATTTTCACTTGTTGCTCCCTTATTTATATAAAAGGGAATTCCAAGCCTTATTCGAAAGGATTCTAGTTCTAAGAATTTTGAACAATTCTCTATAAAGAATCAGTCCTTATAGTTAGGTCTTCTAAAATTTTAGAAAGAGATGTTATGATTTTGCTCTGTAATAGCACAAAAACTCAATTATGTTGTTTATATGAAAACAATTCATACCATTAATGTCTCCATACTGTAATACAATATCTTTTGAATCTTAATAAACAAAGATCATTCAAGGTTCTTGTTACACATTTTTTGTGATGAATGTTTGACTATTAGCTTCTATTCAAGAAATAGATTAAAGTTTCTTTCAATTGAATTTTGAAGATATTATGGGTGTAGTAGGGATCTTAAAGAAGATTAATAGTATTGTCCTTTTGTTGGATTCTTATTCTAACGCAATGGGATTATGAAAACCATTGAGCTAGTTTTAGCTTGTTATTTAGAGGAATTGCTTCATTCTTGACTTTGAAATGCATAAGGCACCAGTCAGGTTAATCCATAAAACTCAAGCCTAGGTAGAATCAACCCAAATTTAAAATTTATGTTTGCTATTTTTTTTATTGTTTATGTTCACTTCACACCATTTAAATATAGAGCTATAGAGGGTTTTAAAGATGATTCAACCAATTAGGCTCATCCTCTAAATTGTTAGTGTGAGTTTGTGATTTGTTTGACATCATTAAGATCATTATTGTAATATAATAAATTATGTGTGAAGGGGAACCCACCTTGGTTTTGCTAAGCCTAAAGTGTAGAGGAGAATAATTATAAAATCCATCTCTTGTTTTTTGGTCACTGACTTAGGGTTCTCAATTATAGGATCTAGCTAATCCTTAGAGAAACATGGACAATTAGTTGGAAACAACAATGGATTGGTGACTCTATTGGGGATTCAATATTGAGTTATAATACATACCCTAGTTATTTTAGAATTATGAAAAATTATTTACTCATTCTGTCTAGTGGTCTAGATGTGGGAAAACTGAGTCAAAAAAATATTTTGAAGTCATTTGTTGAGAGAAAATTTTGAAGAAATCTCATCAATGTTTTTGAATTTATTTAAAATTCTTCTAAAATATTTAAAAAATATCCTTATTTATTTGGGTGGTGACTCTAATACCTCCAAAGACCAGTTTAAATAAAGATTATTTCAAGAGCTCCTCCTATTGAAATGGATAGAAGGAGGTCTTTATTCAAAGGTGATCCTACAAAGAGGCTCAAGACTGAGCTACATGATAAAAGGTATACATGGAAAGCTAAGGATATTGGTAAGTTAGACCTTACTCATGGAAATAACTTTTTTTATGCAAGCACTGATGATAGTTCTGCAAGCTCACTAGTTAGATATGTAAGTCCTAGAATTCTAGAGTTAAATATGAAAAATTTAAAAAATAAAGAACTATGGTTAGGAAAAAGATAACAAGCTTATCAAGAAAATATTGAAAGAGAAATATAAGTGAACCAAATGGAATATAATGTTAGACATGGTCTTATGAATTAGACAGTTGATCCTAATATTTCTATAGTAACTCAAATATAAAATTATGCTAGTCTTGCAATCTAGGAACATACCCATTTTTCCTATGAAAATCCTTCTACATCTGGTATGGCTCGGTTTACAACTACTAATACTCCATAGGTTGTCCCACAAACCCCAAAATCTACAAATATGTTTCAGACTAAGGAAGAATTGTTGAAATAAGTGAATGATATTTAGTTTGAATTAAGCAAACTAGAAGAAATAAAAGTTAGGGAAGCTATGAGAATAAGAGATGACATGAGGAGAAAAATAGAAAGTATGAAAGCCTCATACATTTATTGTGGTATTTCAACATCAAAAACACAAAATCCTACTTGAAGCAACAATTCCTTGAATGTCCCTCTTGCTAATTCCTATGTAAACACTTGCAACAACCCTGTAGCGACCAATATGGTTCCATTACACCTTCATACTAATGTTGCATCACAAGCTATGCCTAATACAAGTGTTGCAAGAAATATTCCACAAAGAGGTTATAATCCTTCTTCACAAAAAATATCTCTAATATAGTTTCAATGCCTATGAATTTTGGTGTTTCAAAAAACCCTCCAATAAATCCTACTCCAAACCCTTAGCATAATGGGTAAAAGAAAGAAGTTGGGTCCACAAAGACGAGAAGTTTCAACAAAAAAAAAAGCCACAAGAAACATGTACCTGTTTTCAATAAAATGGGTACCCACTTAGGAATGGGCTTCTGAGCCTAAATTTGAACGAGTACCCATTATGCTTTGAGTACTTGCTAAAAAATGGGTACACATTTATAATGGGTATGCCTGTTTCGAAAAGGTATTTATTTTTTTTAAAAATGATTGTCGCCTCATTTTCACCTGCAAACTTTTTGAGGCAACAAAGAGCAAAAAAAGAAAAGTACAAGTTATCGAAGCACTGTACGCCCCCAAATTATGCCTTCCACCTCCTCCCTTTGACATATTTCACCTCAATGACCTCTAGGTTGGTTTTTCTAATTTTTTTGGCTTTATATTTGACATTTTTCATTTGTAATTATGGTTTAGGGATTGTTTATTTTAGTTGTAATTAGCTTGTTCATTCTATATTTTTTAAATTCTATTTGCAAACAAATTCATCAACATAAACCAAAAACCCCAAATCCTAAATCATAAACCAAAAAACCTAACCTAAAAACTAAAAACCATAAACCTCAAAACCTAGACCTATAAACTAAAACCCTAAACCACAAAACTTAGACCTAAAAACTAAAACCCTAAACCCTAAACCACAAAACCTAAACCTTAAAACTAAAACCCTAAACCTTAAACCACAAAACCTAAAACTAAAAACTAAAACCTTAAACCCTAAACCCTAAAATTGATAATTTGCAAGGATAAAATTAAATTTAAAATTCTTTACCATTTTATCCTATTTTTAAAATTTTAGGCTTACATTTCATATTATTCTCAAACCAAGTTTCCTTCCACCATATTGTAGCATGGAATTTCAACTTTGTCTTTGCAAAAATCATTTTTTTAGGGTCATAAATATCCTCATATTCTTGAAATATTCTTCAACATAGACCACTAATACAATCATTTAATTCTTTAGGGTCTAGACTAGACCAAAATAATTATCTCAATCTATTCCATTTTTCTAACCAATTCTAGTGAGGGATGTTATCACTCATCCTTGTCTATATTTATCTTCAATAATAATACCTAATGGACTTTCTTATGTTCATCATCATTATCATCTTTAATCTATGGTTCATAATACCTCTTCTTATATCATCTTCTACCACATCCAACTAAATATAGACATTAAACCAATCATAGTTTAAGTGGTTCACCAATTTATTTCTAGTAACATAATTATGGCCTTTATAGACATCCAAGTATAGATAAATATTTCAAACTTGATGTTAATTGGTTCAATTTTTGTTGGTTAGGCCACACAAAAATTAAATGTCATGATAATATTCCTTCATTAAAAACCTTACTACAGGTTTCTTCAAGCAACTAATATCAAA
Source organism: Sequoia sempervirens (assembly GCA_007258455.2). Taxonomy (NCBI): domain Eukaryota; kingdom Viridiplantae; phylum Streptophyta; class Pinopsida; order Cupressales; family Cupressaceae; genus Sequoia; species Sequoia sempervirens. The sequence continues at coordinate 55,243,283 of VDFB02270651.1, read as the reverse complement.
ATTTTCTAGAAACTTTTTATTATATAAACTAATGTAGTTAAGGTCAAAGGCCCTCCAATTAGGGATTATCCAACTAGAAATTTCAAATATAAACTTTATTTACAGATACAATAATTTAATTAGCAAAAATATCATGTATGTAGAGAACATTTTTAATATTATTTATTTAATTCACATCAGAGCTAGAGGTCCTACATATTTATGGGAATTAACCTTTAGTCACAAGCTAGATCTTATTATAGATTGAACTTAATGCATATCTTCTATTTTCACCTTTCTCATCGACATAATATTTTTATATCTCCATCTTCTTCCTCTATTATTCCTAGAATATTTCCTCTTTCAACTTGTTTAATATTAGATAGGTCCCTTTTTTCTCTACTAGACTGCTTACCTTCTGATGTCTAATTTTTTTTATACTCAAATCATATTAGACATATTTATATACAAAATGTATAGACTAAATTGTGGTGATCTATAACACATTAAACACCTATAATAGATTATTGTGATAAGGATTGACACCAACTCAAACTTAAATGTTTTCTTATTGGTTAACCTTGGGAGGTACCTACATTATCTAGTTTTAGTGTGTAATTTCACTAGTAACATGCACAACATTATCATTTTTATATATTTTAAGATAGGTGTCTCTAAATTTTATGTGGTTCCATATAATATTACCCCTCTTAGGACCTATAATCAAGTAGGTATAATTAATAATTATCATAATTCTTAAATACATGTCACATCATTTAAACACGTTATTGTTATGGATAGTAAATAACATGATATAGGTTCCAACTAACTCTTTGGATTGAAAACATACATGTGATGATTAAGAACTAGTGCAGGAGCACCTACACCCTAATGACAAAATTAGAGTCTTGAGAGTTATTTAAGGGAGGTAAAAGGCAGTATAGAGTTGGTTTTTTATGTTTTTCCTTTAATAAGGTCCATCAAGACCATTTTTAATGTAATAAGGGGCTTGGAGAGTTATTCTTGTTGAAAATGCAAAACAATTGCACAATAATTGTAAAAGTTGTTATAAACTTGTCGACTTGGGGGTTTTAGCATTTGAAAAGTTGTTAAGGGACAGTTGAGCGAAGGGACAGTTGAGCAAAGTTAGTCATGAGTTTTGATTCAAAATGTATTTAAAGGCTTGAGAAGGCTCGAACAATTTTTTTGGAGGATTGTATTGAAGATTCCAAGCATAAAAACAACATTTTCTTCTGATAATTCTCTTATTTTTTTGTATTATTTCTGAGTTATTTGTGTTCTTATATTGTACAAGATCATACATGTATTAAATGCTCTAAGTTTCTTTGTGTCCTATAAGGAATGGAAGTATCCTCCTTTTGAATCCATTATGAGGGGATAACAATCAATTTGGAGGGAGATACTACAGGTTTCTAATATGCCTGGGACATAATAGTGAAGGCCCTGTTTGAGTATCTAATCATGTAATTTGCCATTCCATCTACTGTTACCCATTGTGATTTGATGGAATGGAATAATAAAGGTAGGGTAGGATGTTTAGGTGCATTAGAATGTGAGAGAAGGGAGTTGTGTGTTCTTGGAGTGCGATTCTAGGGTCTTCAATGGTATTTTTCAGGGTGTTTTGAAGGAACTCAAGTAGGATTTTGACCAAATGTTGATGGGACTAGTCTTGTAAAGGTTTATGTATGTACAAACCTAAATAGATGTTTTGGGAACAATATTAGAGTTTGGAAAGCCGTTTTTGTGGAGAAACAAAAAAACCCTAGTTTCTTGCATGTAAATGGAGGGCTTATGGGAACGATGGTCTGGTGGACTTGTGATTGTGGTATAATCATGAAATTTGAGGTTTTGACAGACAATTCAACTCTGTCAAGTGATTTTTGTTCAAAATAAGAAGTTTGAAAGGTACTTTGTTTGGAAAAGTGAGCTAATTCTAGTAGCCTTTTTGCATGGAAGTCTATTGGAACTTAATGATGGAGCAAAGAAACTTGGTATGATCTCTTGGGATTTTGTCTTAGGGTCTTTGTTAAAGCTTGATTTATGTTTGGTTGGCCATTGGATGACCTTCTCTAAAAGATAAGCCCTTTTGTTGAGATGTGAAGGATACAAGCCTTTTGTTGTTAGTTGATTCAATTTGGGTGATTGTGATTTTCAAGGGTTGATGTCTTATTGAGGTCTGGTCATTTGGGTCTAGTTGTGAGTTTCTCCCCTTGATCTGCATCAAGAACACATGAAAATAGATTAGAAAATTAGGTAGATACATTGTGGAATATAGGATCCCAACTACTTGACATACATTCATGGAGCCATAGTCATCCACTTGGATAATATCATTTAAGTGAGTTTACAAGGTGTGATAGAAAAATGTGTGTTTTAATTTTTTGTCCATGACCTATCAAGTGATAGGTAATGTAATATTTTGTTTAAAAGGATTGTTGGATGATGTCTTTAAGAGTTCAAGAAAGTTCTAAAATTTAGTTCCAAAAGAGATATTTTAGCTTGTGTGGATTGCAATTGCTATATGAAATCACATTCTTTAGGACCTTATTAGCAAAAATATGGGATGAAGGGAGAAGATTAATAGTATTAGCTCGGGAAGGGAAGTTGGGATTCATATGTTTTTATATTATTTCATTGAGTGTCACATTGGGTACATGACTTTAATTGCATAATTTAATGTATGTTAGGGGATGAGAACTATTTGTATTTTCAATGACATAAATTAGTCTAAATTCATGTTGTGCATTTTTTAATGTTAAATTGAATGTATCTTTAAATTGTGTATTTTGAATTTGTGTGTTCAATATGATTTTTACTTTGAAAATTATGTACATTATTTAATTAGTTTGTCGATATTATTTTTTCTAATTATTTAACATGTAGTGGCCCTTTCAACATGGAGTGAAATTTACCATTAGCCGATGACTTTACTATAGAGGAGATTCTCTTTTATAATGACCAACCTCAAAAATCCTTACCTCCACCCTCTCCATATCATATCCCACCACCTCAAAACCATCCATCTCCACCCTCTCCACCTCCTAACCCCCCATATCCTACATTTGATCAGACTTAGTTACAACAAAACATCAATGCAAACTAAATATCATTCAAAAAAATATCGATTTGATAAAAAATGAACCTAACATTCCCCCCATCTAGCATGATTTGCATCTTTGATACAAACTATTTTTAACTTTGTTTGATCCATTGATGCAAATTTAGATAGTTTTCGCCAATGGAGAGAAGAGATGAGACAATTTCATGTAGATGGACTATCTTATAAAGAGATCTACGATCTTCATATTAGAAAACAAACCATTGCCCAATATTTCATTAACCCCCATTCTAACCAACCAATTCCACTCGATAAAAAATGAATTTCAATTAAATGGTGAAATAACTTGTAGATAGTTGCACATTTTTGGGACAAATGGTGGATGGTCTTGATACTCCACCATATGCCAATTGTAAGGTGCCCCTTTATTTTTTGAGAAAATTATGGGTTGAGTTTGATTTGGGTAAAAAAAAAACTATTTTGATATGAGGTCATTTCAAGGAGTTAGGTGTGGCATGCCCCAAAATAGAGTAGGAGCATGTGTCGATCCTCAATGGCGTGCTCCAATTCCACTAATTTTTGCTCCTCCATCTCTTAGTATTTTAGCTCCATTTTAGCACCAAACAATGATGTTGACATTAGGAGCATTGAATTCTCTCTCAGGAGATCTCATTGATCAAACTACTTGCATGGCAGTTGAAGTGGGTGATAGAGAGAATGGAGGAGATGGTATTAGACATCCATGGGCATACTTAGGCATCCACTTCAAATGCACCTACATCAACGGTGGAATCATTTTTGGATTTACTATGTTATAACGATCATCCTACATAGTTATGTACATCTTGAGGCACATTTTATTTTGCTTGAAATGTGCAAAATTTATGTTTAATAACATTAAGTTACATATAGAATGTTAATTTGGAGTGTTTGGTGTAGATGCATGATCATAGGAGATCATATCGATATGATCTTGTTTGTTTTACATCGACAACTATACAAGTGGGCACACCTTATGATCAGGTAAACCAATATATATTTTAATTTATGTCCATATCTAATTTAATTTAAAATTTTACACATATGTGAAATAATATATTGTATCTATGCAAGGAGGTCATGTGATATCCATGGCTAACCAACCACAAGGTGTGACAAGCGCTCCCAAGTCATCGTCAACTTTTATGCATGGTCCATCTCTGGTGTGTGTTTTCAAAAGTTATATAAGTTTGAAATTTACATGTGCTTTAAAAACTCACTAGATGTACTATGATTATTTTAAGTTTTCAAATTCAAATTAAATTGAATTTATATTTAAATTTAAATATATATGTTATATATATATATATTTCATATATATATATATGTGTGTGTGTGTATATATGTAAGATGATAGAAATATCCTTATAGGTTCTAGGAAAGCTCTTGATTAGGGTCATGACCATGAGGCCATGCCATTTGAGGTCCTAAAATTTCTAAAATTTCTTATACAATTTTTAAGTCTTTTTAAATATATACATTTAATTAAAATAATTTTTATCGCTAATATTTTCTAACCTAGATTATTTGATTTATTTGAATATCCATGAATTATCATCTCAATCATTTGGTCCTCAACCATAAGTTATACCACCTATTGAACAAAATGTGCCAGTATATTCAAATGAGTAGATGGTAATTTATGCATACTTTCAGTTGTTTAGATTTAAAAATTTAATTTCATGATTTTATTAGTTATGTTAAATTAAATCAAAAGTTCCTTAACTTTATCTAATTTCAAGTTTTTTGTACTCTTCTACATCATGATACAGGTCCATCTAGTCCATGTAGAATGAAAAGGAGACTTGATTTGATTGATCGTCTTGATAGTTAGATAGTTTTATTTTATAAACTATATATGTACATGTGTACACATGTGTGTATATGTATATATTTATATTTTATTTATATATGTGCCACTTGATATACATTTCACATGTTTTTGATTATTGGAAAATAGGTTTTGAAGGGGCCCTAAAACCCTTTACAAAAAGGGTAGGTAGCATGAAAGATATTACAATAAGATGTAACCCCAAAGACAAAAAGTTGATAAAATCGCTAACAAGAAAGAAAAAAACAAGAAATAAGAAAGCAACAAACATGAAGCAGACCAAAAAGGATCAAAAACTACAACAGGTTCTTTAGGATCCTCACTGCATCTAGGTCTTTAGTGATAACCTTGTCATGCATCTCCATAACCTCATTCACTTCCTATATTGGAATAAAAATGCCTTTCTTAGTTTTTCTTCTAGTCCTAACACAAGGGCCGACATCAGTACCTTTTTCCTATTTTCCCATAAATGTGACATCCTCCACCTCCGGTAATATTTTCCAGAGATGAGAGGCTTACTAGTTCATTTTGTATACTTTTCATTTAACAACACCATCCCATCTGTACTATTCAGGAGTGATTCCTGGCTAACATTGACGAGAGTGGAGAGGTCCTCTTGAATTTTCATGATTTTCTACTAAACAATGACAATTCTGGGATCATAATCCACTCTTAATTTACCAACATCGTCCATAATTTTGTTAAGGGTGGCATTCATGGTTTTGATCATGTTATACACTATTCCCTCCAAATTACTACTCTTCAAGGTACTAACGTTATACCTAGCCAATGAATCAAACTTACCATGCAAATACTTGACTTCACAAAGGAGCCACATAAAGAGATTAAAGAAAAAATCTGCTCTCTCCTTAGCCATACTGGAAATATTATTAAGATCCATCAACTCACAATTCATGCCCTTTTACTGAAAAGAACACTCAAGTTGATCCTCATAAAACTTACCAGCAGGTGGCTCCAACTTATCTTTACCTTTACCTATGGAATCTGTGACAACAAGGAGTGTCTCCATCTTGTCTTTACCTTTACCCGCTAACTCTGTAACAGAAGGGGGCATCGCCAAATAAATCACATTTTCAGCAGTCCCCTTCTCCCCCATGACAAAAAACTGAATAGGCTTCTCACCAACCTGAGGATTGCTAGGGTAGCATCTTCCCTCTCCATTCCCTAGGCCAATTTTTTCTTCTCCACAGAGGATTTTTCCACCATCCTACTCTCATCTTCCCCAACTAAATTTTCCTCTTCACACTAGATGGGGGGGACAAATCCCCTTTCTTGGTACCCTAGCTTCCCTTCCACATCTTCAAAAAACCTTTGTTCTTGGCCCCAACCAAAGGGGCCCTTTCCAATTCCAAATCAGTATGAGATCCATTCGAATAGGAAGGGGAAGCCTCCTTTATATCCTACTTCCTAGACTAATTCTTTAGGGGAGCAGAGAAATCCTCAAACAAACCTAACTCACCTTCTCCTTCCTCAAAATCATCATAATCTTCACCCATGTCTTAATTTGAGGGCACATCCTTAGATTTACGGGATTTGTTCATTGTAGGGGTTTCAATCACATATCTTTCCTTAATATGTTTAGTAATTAAGGGCATAAGCCCCTCATGCAAGAAAGGGTTACTAGAGTTCTAAAATCCTAGATTCCATTTTCTAAGGATGAGAGCAGGTAAAATAGAAATGACACCAAATTACCATGAAAAAAATGGTTGAGAATCATAAAGTGATAGCCATAGATGGTCGAGAATCTCCCATCTAGAGTCATGTATCACATTAACGCTACCACCACCTCTCCCCAAATGTGTTTTATGAAACTATAGTCATAACCACCGCACCCTAGCCTCTTGATCTTTTCCCTTTCTTTCTCACACAGGAAAAGATCCCTCATCGATTTAGCCACCCCCTTCTCCTTGTAGAATTTCCTACTTTTAGTAGAAAGGTTGGTGACCTCAGCTATGAACTTAGTTAAATTAATCTCAACCCCAAAAATCCTTAGAAATCTATTGTGCCTACCATTAACAAACTCCTGAGAGATTTGGGAGTCATATCCATAGAGCTTCAACATGTAAGGCATGACCCCACCCTTGTTGATGATTTCCTAGACTAGACCATTAACCTCTGTATCCTCACACATCACAGGCCCAGTCCTGCACCCCTCTCCCCCCATAATAAACAACTTAGTTGAGAACATAGTCTTCTTCCTAAAATGGAAAGGTGGCCATAAAAAATGAAGAAACAAGAAAGAAATGAGGCAAATAACACCTATAAATCATGTTAACCTAACAGTCCAAGTACCAAGCTTCATTATTGCCATTACTCTCAAGAAAGCTCACCACTCCAAACCATGATTGCCAAGATACATTAAGTACACCACTAGTTCAACACAGAAAGACAATTATGTGGGCATACACCGATACCTCGAAGTCCTTATCCAATCTCTAGCATGATAAACATGTGATATTTTTTTCATGAATAGGTAGCTATCTAAATTATTAATAAAGATAAAGTTACATATTCACAAAAAAGTGTGGGTGGTAAGAAGGCACACCCTGAGAGTCACATGGGCAGAGCCCAAAAAACCAAAAACCAGAGTCACTTGGGCCTAGACCATAAATCCATAAATATTACAAACATATAAAATAAAATGGCCATCAAGCGGCAAGAGCAGTGCCAACAGAGCCAGGAGGGTCTCTGTCATCCATGTGTTTCCCCCATGCATTAGCGGGGTCTGGAGTGACGTTAGGAGGAGGACCCCATCCATCAACAACATTTTTCTCTTTCTCTTTATCTTTATCCTCGTGTCATGATGAGATTACAAGTACCAAACATGGAAAGCATTTACTAGAGTCTGGCCAACCAGAGCTAGAAGTAGGAGTATCATCAAAGGGCCACCCGAAACTGCCACCGCTACTCCCCACTGCTCCTCTAGAGGGCCACCCCTGGCCAGCCTGCAAAGGAGGAGAATGAGTTTTCCAAGGAGGCCAAGAACCATACCGAAGAGGAGGCTAAGAGCAGGGCAAGTAGAGCCACTTCTCTACCGACCCCGAGAGGGTGATCGACTAGGAGAGGAAGTGGGTGAAGCAGGCACTTGAGCAACAATACACATGGCATTTCCCTAATGATCCAAAATCACTTGAAGGTGAGCCACCTCAAGTGCAACCTTGTTGGCTTGAACTTGAATCTACAAGAGCACATTAGAGAAAATAATAGCTTTAGAATACAAAGAAATATTTTTATCCATTTGTGTGTTAGAAAATATGCAGGCATTTCTGTCTTTCTAGATATTGAAGAGGATTTCCACCCTGAAAGTGTGCCAAAGCCGGGTATATTTAGCAGGAAGTCTGGGCAAGTCTCCTGGCAGAATCATATGCCAAGACAAGGGCTCCAGTCTGAAAGGCTGAAAGAAGTCATGAATCCAATTCCAAAACTGCTAAGCTCTGGTGCAAAACCAGAAGAGATGCTTAAAAGACTCAGCTTGCCCAAAAAAAGGGAAACGAGGGTCCTAGACCCCTAAGTGAGAAAGATGAGATCCCACAAGCAATCCTTGGAAAATAATACACCAAGAAAAGTGGGAAAGTTTTGACTCAACACTTGCAGACTAAGTGGCAAAGAATCTTTTTCACCGGACATGAGCAGGGGATTGAAGAAGCCACCTCTGGTTCAAACTTTCAATCATAGGAAAGTGTGGTGAAAGCCATCTATAACCAAGCCTAAGCTTGTAATTCCTGAAAGGGGTGTTTGGGTACCACTTCTAGTCCTTTCACCAGGGCTTGGACCCATGAATTCCCACCTTATGAAGCATATCTATAGGAATAACATTCACCAAACCATCATAAGTATCACAATCCTAGTTTTGAAGCTTGTAAAGGGCACAAAAATCTTCCCACAACATGATGCGCATTGTGGGTCTGTGAAACACCTACTAAAAAGTTTGAATGCCTTTCTTATGGAATCTTAGTGCCTTAAGCCAAGGCAACCTAGCCAGCGGCTGACCATTACTAGAAAAGAGAGGCAACCACCAAATATTCTGTTGATTGAGTGAAATCCCATCACGGAAACCAGAGCTGACCCAATGGAGCTAGGGCTTAACCGCATCCCAGGCTCTCAAAATGATCTTGGCCATGAAAGTTCCCACAATTTGGACTAGTTCCTTAATGACTAGAAGGGTTTGAAAGCAAATCCCCTTCCAGGAAGGTCTATGAACATGAAAACCAAACTGAATGCAATGCTCGAGGAGAATTTTCAAGGCTTTATCTCGAGTAAGGGCTCTAATTATCCATTTCACACACAAGGAAATCCCTTGTTGTTGAGTGGAAAGCAACCCAAGTCCTCCAAATTTTTTGGGAGGGCAAAAAAACTCCCAGGCAATGCAATGAAACCCTCTATGGGACTCCGGAGAGGCCTAAAGAAAATTTTGAAGCAACTTTTCAAGCTTGGCATAGGCAACTTTCGAAGGGGACCAACAAGAGGAGTAGTAGACATGTGTGGGTACTAAAATATTGGAGCATACTTGAAATTTCCTTGCTAGAGAAAGAGGCTTGGTAATCCAACAGGCCAACTTTTGCTCAATCTTGGAGAGGACAGCTTGCCACAATTCAAGCGAAGAAGCTTGGAAGGAAAAGAAATGCCCAGAAACTGAAAGATTTTTCCTGGTCCAAGCCATTTCCAACTGTACTGTTGAAGCCAGTGAGGAGTGGGCAATATAGATTATCTATAGCACAAAGTTTTGTACCACTGAATGGCAGAGCCAGACATAAGGAAAAAAATGTTAAGACATTCCAGAGTTGCCTTAATATTATTCTTTTCCTCAAGAAGAGTGAAGAAAGAGTCATCAACAAAATGGCCATTAACCAGTTGAGCTTGGGAGTTAGGTAGAGAAATTTCTTTGATACGTTGTTGAGAAATCACATTGGCAATCCTTCAAAAGTAGGCACATAAAGAGAAAGAGAAAGCAGGCATCCTTGACAAATGGAGCGAAAAAATCCCAAAGGAAAGGGATTGGCGGCCATTAATGGTGATACAAGCAGAGGCATCTGAGAAGAGAATTTGGACAACTTGAATGAAATTAGGCCCAAACCCTAAGGCTTTCAATATGGCCAGAATAAAAGGCCATTCAATATAGTCATAAGCTTTAGAAAATTCTATATTTTGAGAAAAATAGTTTTCTGGTCCAAACGTCTGGCCCACTCCATGCCTTCCCACACAACAATGATATTGTCTAGGATAAATCTGGACTCAATAAACCCAATTTGCTCCGGGCACACAATTTAAGGCAAAAGATGGTGGATCTTCAGAGCAAGAGTTTTGGCGATGATTTTTTAGGAAACATTGAGGAGTGTGATGGGCTGCCAGTTACATATATCCTTAAGATCTCTAGATTTAGATATGAATTTAATATTTCCTTTGTTAATTAAATTACCCAAGGATTTGGAATGAAAAGCCTCAAGATAGAATTTATGCAAGTCGCCTCCAACACAGTCCCAAAGGGCCTTATAAAATTCACAAGGGCAACCATCAATCCCTAGGGCCTTGTCATCATCCATGGAATAAATAACTTCCTTTAAGTCTTCAAATATGAGCAATTGTTCACAAAAGGCTTTCTAGGTTGAAGATAGCCTATTCGGCACAACATCAAGACAATCCTAAAGGGCTTGATGTCACTTTGGCATAAACTCCTGAGCAATGAAAACTTATTCATAATGTCAAACAAAGGTCTGGAGAATGTCAGGTAGCTCAGAGAGCACCTGAATTCCATATTTTGTTTTTTTAATGCCTAGAGATGAGTGCCTGGCACACATGGCTAGGAAAAACTCCTTGGAGGCACGGTCACCAATCTTTAACCAATTCAATCTGGCTTTGATTTATGCACCTCTATTAGCATAATTGTCAACAACTTGTTTTTTGTGTCTTAATTCTGCCACCCTGACTTGTAATGAAGGGCAAAAAGGGCTAGCTGCTAGAGCCTCAGTAGTTGAATGCAGGTCAGCTGTGGTAGCCTCATAAACCTTCCAACAAAAAATGGCTAGTTGGTGCCCATAAATGCAAAAAAATATTGTCGTACGATTGATAGCATCATTCCACCAATTAATCCATCCCGTATTATGAGTTGGCCTACACTCCAAATTCTAGACTCTATGAATGTGGGCCAATGTGGCCTGATGAAAAAGAAGAAATGTGTTAAAAAATAACTATGTTTTGCAAGCCTGAGGCTATCTTGTCTCCCATTCAATGTGAAAAGAAATGGGGAAATGATCTAACATGGTCACATCCACTAACGGCTTAACAAGAAGTGAAGAGTTGTCAAAAGAGAAGAAAGATTGAGCCGAGATCATAGCACGATCAAGGCACTTAAATATTTTGTCAGAGCCAACCCTATAATTAAACCAAGTGTGCCAAAGGGAATGAGAATGGCGGTGGCCAATATTGGGATCGAAAAGCCCCAACTTATTATGCATGTAAAACCACACCTCCCATTCACCAGCTACCCATTTGAAAGGAAAAGTGCCATCTTTATCATATGCCATCTCAACCATATTAAAATCCCCACACAGTAACCAAGTAGCAACTTGCAATGAATAAAAAATCCAACGCCAAAACACAAAGCATTCCATAGCATCATTAGAAGCATAAACATTAATAATCCCAAAGGAATGATTATCAATGTTGAGAAGGATCCAGACGAGTCGATGTGTGGGGTCAGACTCGTGGGCAACCACTTAATAGTGCCACCGTGGGGATAAAAGGGTGACAGCTCCACCACTTCCAACATCATGAGAAATACAAAATATTTGATTGGCTGGAAAAATAGAGCGACAAGTTGATGCGAGCAAAAAACTATAAATTTTAACTTCTTAGAGACAAAGCACTTCAATACCAGAATATTTCTTCATAGTATAATTTTTGGAGAGGTTTGTCAAACCTTGAACATTCCAAGAGAGGAAATTCATGAATGAAACTCCTCCATATAGTCAGAGTCCAACTCCTCCTCATCCAGAGTAGAGAAGCGATTTTGTAAAAAATTTGGTAGAACTAAATTTGAATATTCAGAGCACAAAGTATCCATTTCTCTTGCACATATTCACCTTCTTCCAATGGCAGAGAAGGATTGTGAGACCGCCATTGAGCTCTCGTCACAAGAGGAGAAACATTTTGTTGTGCCATCATAATGGCAGCAGGCTGAGGCGTAGCCTTTAGCTTGGGCCGCACTTGAATACTGTCAGCCCCAACCAATAATTCTTTCCCGTTCACTGAAGGGTTTGAAGCATCTTTAGTTTTCTCCACGACTTTGGAAACTATCCCAGAGCCATTCGACTTGTGTTAATAGTTTATAACCGTGGTCCATTTCTCATCAAGTTTGGCAACAAAATTATCCACCTGACGAGGCTTTTCAGATTCCCGCAATAGAGGAGTATGAGGTACTGCCAAAGGGCAGTCCCTAATCTTGTGGTCTACGGATTGACATCTATAACACATGTTCAAAATATTAAAATGATCTTCTGGGTATGCTAAAAATCCCCAATTTGAATATCTATGGAGTCTTTCAAATCTTGCGAAAGGTCCACTTCAACACAGACCCATTTCTGGGGTTAGGCCTGGAAAAACCTATCTGGCTCAATGCAAATAACCCTCCCCAGAGAGGAGACAATATGACTCAAAAAAGGCACACAAGGCAAGGGAAACCCTAGAAACTCAATCCAAACTGGCACCCGCAACTTGGTGTCATTTGAGACAGTGAAGTCTTAGGTCCATGATTGGAAAACCAACAAAGAAGACTTGACATACCAGGGACCATGATTCAGGATTTCCTAAAAATAACTGACCTCTTCAAAATGGAAAACAAGATAACCCTTGATTAAATTTTGGACCATATCAAGGAAAACCCCATGAGGGGCCTAGGCCTTGTGGATCCATTCTTTAAGCACAATTTCATGGGGAGTCCTCCCGAAAAAGTACCCAACAAGAGTATTTTGCTCAAGCCATTTACAAGCATAATGAAAATTAGGCAAAGGTAAAACCACATTAATTGGGGAGTCAAAAGAATTACCTCTTGAAACACTTTCGAAATAAATTTTTGGGGTTGTTTGTTCAGAGGAAGAGCCAGTGAGTAGAGCCATCGAACCACCAACACCAACATGAATTGTTGGGTTAGAGCTAGTTGAAGGCATATTAAAACAAAAAAAACTGTAGTAAATGCGGTCGTACACACATGAAAAGAGGAAATTATTGTGCAATAAGTGTAGTATGACGCAAGAGGGGCCAAAAATGACCGCAAACACAAGAAAACCCTAGCAGAGCTCATGCATCTTCCATACCATAAATAATTTTACATGGGAATATGCTCATTAAAGTCCCAATATCTAGACAAGGAGACTCCCAAATTAGCAAAGAAATCATAAACAACTGTTATCAAAAAAGTATGCACCCAAAACTAAGCTATCAAATCAACTACCTATTAATAGATGGGAACACTCCTAGGACTGTGGGTTGCCTACAAATTGGAATGAACCTCCAAAGAAGGTTGGTTCCTCTTGCTTGATCACCTAGATCTTGATGAATCCTACTAATTTTAAAGGACAAGGGTAAGAAGGAGATTGAAAATAACTTAAAATGCCTAAAAATGATTAACTAGGACTAACTAGGTGATGCACCAAATTGTTTTCTCAGACTTATAACTTGTTGTTTGACACACACAATTGATCAATGATACAACTATAGCATAACACAACTCAGTTTCGTCATACCTATGCATAAGTGTTTCATAGAAAGGTGGGACACTCACAACTCAAGAAGGAAAGAAGATTTCACAACTTGTTGTTGCTTCTATCCTTGACACAATTATATGACTTGCATAGAAGATATGATCTATCTTGAGTATAGGTGCTGAAAGAGACATACATAAGAGGAATTACATAAGATTTCACAAGTACATTAATCAATTTTCACTTTGCACTCAATGAAACAAGCTTTGAAAGGTAAAATCAACTAAATTCTATTGATAAAAGGTGTTTTTTACAACTTGTACAAGTATGAAAATGAGCCACAATTGTTGCTCTAGCAATGAAAGAAGTCCAAAAAGATACAATACAATGCTGAGAGAGGAAAATAACTAACTAAAAATTGATTCTAAAGTTTGCTTATATGTTGTTCAACAACTTACATGAGAATAAGAACATGTGTGGAAGAGAAAAAGATAAGCCTTGCTTGAGTTGCTGGGTCAAGCTCCTTTTGGTCATCCAAAACAAAACCCCCTACTTTGCATCCCCTTAACAAGATCCAAAAAGTTGTTTGAGTGTTTAAAAATTCCTCCCTTGAGCCCTTCTATTATTAAAACTTTTAAATATGCTCCTATATGCTTTCAACTGCTCATAAACTAGGTTGAACAACTCCCTAGATATTTGCAACTACCCCTATATTCTTTCAAGTTCTATCTAAGTCACCCCAATTTCCTTTAATGCTTGCAACTACTGCTTTCAAAGATCCAACTACTATCCCTTAACTACTTATAGAAGCCCAAACTGCTCAACCTCTTCATAAATGCTTTTAAGACCTTTAATCACATGTGCTCGATAACCCCTTTTTCCATACTACCAAAATTACTTAACACCTTCATAGGATACATACAAAGTTACTAATAGTAACTAAGTGTCATACTTATCCTTCGCTTAGATCTCATAAAGTTATGGAGCATGGAACCAATTGAATGAACAAGTTTCAAAGCATGGAACCAAGATGCGCCAAAATTGTTCTTAAGAACCATCATTAGTTTAGTGACTATTGACTGTGAAGATCGCCGAGGATTTCATGCTTTTTCATCACCAACTTGAAGGCTTACCTTGAAAGAAGCTGTCATCTTTTACTGGAAACTACCCTCTTATGCACTGTCATGACTATATCAGTACTTTTGATCACTATTGTCTTTGTAATTTTCCATCATTTGTCACAAACATTTTATTTCTACCCTTATCATGCTTTAATTCTGTCCATTTTCATTTGAAGATGACCCTGCCCTTAACTAACATGGTTGTGACTATCCTTCAACCTTGAAATAATTCTTTACATTGTTGAATATATCAAAAACAAAGGACTAACCCTACATACTAGAAAACTACCATTCATAAGGCTAATAATTACATAGACGATACCTTTTTCTCTTAGTCACTGACTTTTCACACAACCTTTGGAGACATTTGGTGATTTGTGTATGATTAATTATTCTATGTTCATTGTCCACCTTCATAGCATCATCCTTCTATTTACATAGATTATTTATTCCATTTCCCTAGGTAGTACCTCTCCTTTGATAGCTTCTACCTTTTGAAATAAGAGCATACATTACAATGTCCACTGTTTTTTGTACTTTCCTTGAAATGCTTCATCAAATTTACCTTTGTAAAAATCTTTGAGTTTGCATCAATGGAGGAAAATATTTGAAATCCTATTAGCTAAGGAAAAAAACCTTACTATGTGACTCCATGATGTATCTCTGGTAATCTGCCTTTTATGATAGAATTCACTGCTATAGTCTTTCTTTATTCATCTTCATTGTCCTGAATTGGTGAAGTTTTCTCTTAAACCACAAACTAGGTTTTCATGAAATTTAATGGGTTTTTTCATCTAACTATTTTCTATTTTTTGTCAAAAGATCATGAAAACCCAATTTGTGGTTTTCAAGATATTACTATCATGAGCTTGAATAGATTTAATCTCAACTTTCCCTGTTCTCCTAGAGCTTTCTC